>VZRU01008255.1:0-10622 GCA_013398155.1 Pedionomus torquatus
AGCTGGACACAGGACTCCAGGTGGGGTCTAATGAGTGCAGAACAGAGAGGGAGAATCACCTCCCACGAGGACATCATCAAACTGTGCTCCTCAATGGTTGAACCATCTGGTTTGTTCAGTTCGAAATCAACAGATTGGGAAGATTTTATTTCCTTGACAATAAAAATGTAAAAAAAGCCAACACCATATCTCTATTAGATATATGCATGTCAAGGGGAATAAAAGAAACCGTATTTCTGAAACTGTACACACGTTTTTCATTTAACTAACTCAGTCCAACAAGATCAAACATTTGAAAAACTATCTGTTCCGCTGCCAGGTATTTGTAGTAATTCAAGCAATGTCTATAACCATTTCTGACAGCTTCTGATGTTTCACTCATATGTCAAATATGTAGAGTTTTTCCACTAATCTTCAAGAAGCAGTCATAGACTGCTCTGTATGAGCCAAAGTGGATTTCTCGATATAAAAATGGAGCAAGAGAACTATTACCCTGTAAAATTCCAGGAAAAACAACCGCCAGTAAACAGATTTAGGACCACGTTCTACTTCCAGCTTTGTTGCTATTTCTCTACTACGGTAAGTCATAAATATTTGGGTCCTTTTACCGTATTCAGAACTGATCTAATGATGATTTTGCAGAAGTACTTTGAAATTCCTGGTTGACATGAGCAACAGAAAGATAAAGTATTAGTAAGCACGGGGAGCCAATATTTGATGTACTTGAAAAAACAATACATCACATCAAAGGCAAACCTAAGGAACCACCACCCTTCAGGAAGACACTCTCACTCACAACTGACATCCAAAAGCAAGTCATTAAGAAGAAACTTGCACCTCATCTGCCTAACAACTAAATATTCAGACTAGAGAAAATGTTGAAATTTTCTAAGCTTTCCATTTGGAACCTTTATTCTTGCTTCAGGAATCCAGCAGCATTTGTGGACAGTTTCATACTATATTATTACCTTTTTAAAAGCCACAGTTTATTTCCTTTGCTTTGTAAGCTGAAGAATCGGTAGATTGAAGGTAAATAGTCTATAAATTCTTACAGATGCTGCACTAACATAAGCAATGAAAGCTCAACACCTCATTGAAGCCCAATTCAAAGTCAATCTCATCTGGAATATCATAGAAAACATACTGTATCCTCCATTTATTGGAGGCTGAGCAGCCTCAGGAACTGCACCTTCTTCAATGTTATTTTCCTTCTGCAAATATCCTATTCCTTGTATCACATGATCAAAACTGTACATGAATCCTGGGCTCCCCAGTTCAAGAAGAACAGGGAACTGCTGGAGAGGGTACAGCAAAGGAGTACAAACATGATTTGGGGCCTAGAACATCTCTCTGATGAGGAAAGGCTGAGGGACTTGGGTCTTTTTAGTCTGGAGAAGAGAAGGCTGAGGGGGGATCTGATCAACACCTAGAAATACTCAAAGGGTGGGTGTCAAAAGGAAGGGGCCTGTCTTTTTCCAGTGCTGCCCAGTGACAGGACAAGAGGGTTGAACATGGGAAATTCCACCTAAATATGAGGAGGAACTCCTTCTACTTTGACATAGCCCTGGAAGAGGCTACCCAGAGAGGTGGTGGAGTCTCCTTCTCTGCAGACATTCATTGCCACCCTGGACAACCTGCTCTGGGTGGACCTGCTTTGGCAGGGGGGTTGGAGTAGATGATCTCCAGAGGTCCTTTCCAACCCCATATCATTCACTGAGTCTGTGATTAAATATAACTTTCATGCAACACAAGTTGCATTCTTGGAACAGGCTGCTCAATCTGTTATCCTGGTAAGCAATTTTCACTAAAGGCACAAAATAATGATGCCCAAGTAGGTAAATCCACTTTTGAATACAAAATATGACTACATTTATTTCTTCTCAGCAATTCCAGTTATTGATTTCCGCTTAAGATACAAAACTGAATAACTTGTAAGTACATGAGGTGTTTCTCAATTTGAAAGATACGACATAAGCAGTACCTTCAGACGTGGATGTTCAAGGCGGCACTAAAAAAATATCTTGAGGACAATAAAGTATCCACATTCTTTTGAAAATTAGATGTTGCAAAATTGAGCTCTTCAGTAATAAACAAACCTTCAAAATTCATTTGAGAGAGAGTCAATAACGCAGCCATACCGTTTAGCATTATTCTAAAACAGAGAGATTTTCCTAATCGGCTTGATAATAAAAGAACTGCAAATAGTAGATAATTTGAAATGAAATTTAAGACAGAGGCCATAACTCAGAAATAAAGTGATCCTTTGGATGGGGCATAGGACTTAACAGTGAAGCATTCAGGTGTCTAACCTCGGCGTGGCCAAGGGAGTATCATTTTGGTCAGTATTGGGAACCCTACGGCTTTCACGAAAGATCTTCTATCAAGATATGAAAACCTCACAAGGTAAAGAAAATATTTATGACTAATTAATATACCATATATAAATATCAAGCCTATATCAAATTTCTTCAAGTGAGTTATTGAGCTATTTTTTAGCTCTTCCATTTGGTTCTTTGCAGCACTTGGAAAACTCAGTTCAAGCAAACAATAGGTCTTTTCATGGTATCACTAAAGCATCTAACTCAGTGTGAAAATCACATATAATAAGAAAAGTTACATTATCTGGTTAAATAATTACATACAAACTAACATCCAGCAAAACTAGAAAGCAAGACCATGGGAAAGTGGGGGGGGAAATGGCAGGAAGGCGGTGTGGGGATCCAGAAAGATGTAATGCTCTTTGTATTTTCATTAGCAAATTACGATGCTGGTCTTTCTGAATTTTCTTTAAAGTTTTAGCAATTTCTTCTGAAATAAACCCCCAAGAGAATTGCTGCCTTGAGGAAAGCACCTCTGAAACGAGCAGGCATTGATTTACATATTGATTATTGGTGAGCATCTTCCTTTTGGATAATCCTATAACACGTGTCATTGAATTTCTGTGTCCAACTTCCATTCATGGCACTTTTATTTCTCTTCTCATTTGATTGCAGAGTCTCTAGGGCAGAGCCTGGGACTCACTACACATCTGTGCAATGTTTAACATAATTATACTTCAAGCTCTGCTGGCGTTTGGATTATTCGAACAGAAATGAACAATATCCTTTGCACTAAAAAATATATAAAACTATATAAACCTGATAGGAAAATCAGACTTAGTACAAGACAGTAAGAGAGACAAACACTTGATTTTTTGTGAAGACCACAGTGAAAAAATAGGAAAATAACAGAAAATAAAAAAAAAATAGGAAAATATAGGAAAATAACGTAATAAGTTTTTTAAAGCCCTGCCAAGTTCAGATGGTCCCAAATTACTAGCACGCTCACATATCAAGCAACTGAAAAAAACCCAACATAAATATCAATTAATAATTGCAGTCAGGAAATATATTTAAGAAAGGGCCTAATGAAATAGAAATGACATTTCTGTTCCTTAATCTTGACATCCCTGTCATGCAAATTTGTTGTCAGAACATTTCAAGTGATGAACACGGCAGGGCAGAAACCAGTTGTTAGAAAAACACAGTTCTACATTTGATTCTGATTTTTTTCTCAACACAGAAAATCACAGAATCATGGAATAGTTAGAGTTGGAAGGGACCTGAGAGATCATCCAGTTCCAACCCCCCTGCCCTGGGCGGGGGCCCCCCCCACCACACCAGGTTGCTCCAAGCCCCATCCAGCCTGGCCTTGAACCCCTACAGGGATGGGGCAGCCACAGCTTCTCTGGGCAGCCTGTTCCAGTGCCTCACCACCCTCACAGCAAAGAATTTCTTCCTAATATCCGATCTAAATCTCCCCTCTTCTAGTTTAAAACCATTCCCCCTTGCCCTGTCACTACACTTCCTGAATAATAAAAAATGAAAGAATAAAATAAAAATATAAAATATGAAAAAATATAAAATATAGAAGAATAAAGCAGGTGTCTAATGGGACACTCAAAAATAATTCAACAATAACATATATAAAGAAAAATGAAAATCAAATAATCATGAAATCCAATGAAACGCTCAAAGGTTTAATAAAAATTAAATTCAATTAATTCAATTAATTAAATTAATTAAATTAAATTAATGCGTAGAAATGGCGAAAAAGATCAAATCAGAGATCCTGTGGTCAACACTCCGTGTTTCAGTTCATAGTTCAGAAAACTTTAATCATTTAGAAAATAACACATTGAGATGATCGCAACTGGAGACTACCTTAATTCATGAAGACCATGTAGAACATGAGGAGAAGCTATTTAAGGTCCAAGAATCAAGCAATCTGAGGACAGGATGTACCCAGTGAGGACAAGTGGAAAATGATGCAAACTAGGAGCAAAAGCCCACACCAGCCACGTGAAACATTTTTATTCTGATTCTGAAGTGCCAAAGAAAGACTTTAATATTACTGCAGGCAAGTCAAAAACTTGTCCCATGTGTAAAAACAGCTGAATATAAACAGAAAGAGATTTATGAAGAAAAGGGGAAAGAGGAGACTTTACCAGACCACCATCATATTATTTGACATAGACCCAAAAAAAGCCATCCCAGACCCTCCCAGAGCTCTGGTCGCTACGGCCAAAAGCTTCCAAAAGGAAAGAATCTTTTTCCAGCTTTGGAGTCCTCAACACAGGAAGGACATGGACCTGTCAGAATGGGGTCAGAGAAGGGCCACAAAAATGATCAGAGGGTTGGAGCACTCCTCCTATCAAGAGAGGCTGAGTTGGGGGTGTTCAAGCTGGAGAAGAGGAGGCTCCAAGGACACCTTAGAGTACTAAAGGAGGTCCACAGGAGAGGTGAGGAGGGACTTTTGATCAGGGAGTGGAACCATAGGATGAGAGGAAATGGTTTTCAACTGAAGAAGGGAAGATGAGATCTCAGGTAGACATTCTTTGCTGTGAGGGTGATGAGTCACTGGAAGAGGTTGCCCAGAGAAACTGTGGATGCCCCATCCCTCGAGGGGTTCAAGGCCAGGCTGGATGGGGCTTGGAGCCACCTGGTCTGGTGGGAGGTGTCCCTGCCCATGGCAGGAGGTTGGAACTGGATGATCTTTAAGGTCCCTTCCAACTCAAACTAATCTATGAGTCTATGATTGTAACCTAAAGATAAAGACCAAAAACCATCAGAAGTTCTCTGTGTACATAGAAGGGTACATCATAGAGGTATACAAAATAATTAAATCTTCAGAGAAGGTGAGTCAGGCTCTCTTATTTACTTCTTCTCATAATACGAGACCGAGGAGATATTCAGTGAACAGTGAAATTGAAAAGCAACAAATTTGAAACCAATTAAATGCATAATTAACCTGCAGAACTCATTGCCACAAGTTATCAGTGAAGCCAATCGTTTAGTAAAATCCAAAAAAAAAGTTTAGATGTTTGTATTAACTCTGAAAACATCCACAGTCATACCTATAAGGAAGCTGAAAGTTTGGATTCTTTTTGAGGGTTGTAAACCTCATCATTTTGACAACAATCAAAAATAATGAATTCTAAGAGCTTAGAAGGAAACTCCCTGTCCTTTTTGTACCACCTGTGTGGAACAAAGTGCCTCCAGAGAACTGCTCTGTTCCTTGTGGTGCATGACTAAAAAGCCATTATTTAAGTAAAAAATGTCGTCCCTTTTCAGTCAGCTGCTGAGATGCTGTATTTACAAAGCCAAGAAACTAAAAAAGCCATAAATAAGCCTTGTCCACTTTTTGCTTTCACAATCAAGACACTTTTTTATAGAGGTTACAGAGATCCACACCGAAAGAAGTCATCTGAATTTCATCCACCTGGAGTACTGTGTCCAGCTCTGGAGTCCTCAACTTAGGACATGGAACTGTTGGAACGGGTCCAGCAGAGGACCACCAAGATGATTAGAGGGATGGAGCACCTCTGCTGTGAGGACAGTCTGAGGGAGCTGGGGCTGTTCAGCCTGGAGAAGAGAAGGCTCTGGGGAGACGTTCTAGCAGCCTTCCAGGATCTGAAGGGAGCTCCAGGAGAGCTGGAGAGGGACTCTTTATCAGGAAGGGTAGTGATAGGACAAGGTTTTAGACTGGAAGAGGGGAGATTTAGATTGGATAATAGGAAGAAACTCTTTGCTGTGAGGGTGGTGAGGCACTGGAAGAGAAACTGTGGCTGCCCCATCCCTGGAGGGGTTCAAGGCCAGGCTGGATGGGGCTTGGAGCCACCTGGTGTGGTGGGAGGTGTCCCTGCCCATGGCAGGGGGGTTGGAACTGGATGATCTTTGAGGTCCCTTCCAACTCTAAACATTCTATGATTCAATGATCTTGACATCTTCGTGTCAAGAAGTCGTCTTCCAGAACTGCCCCTCTTCTCAGCTGAAGAGTGTGAGGAACCAATGCTAAATGAAACTCAAGGTATAAAACAAAACAATACAAAACACCAAATCAGCAGGGAACAAAAAAAAAAAAAAAAAAACGAACCAAAACAAAACCCAACAGAGAATAACTAAATTTAAATACTGCTGAGACAGAAACCAGAATGCCAAACTGGTTCGAATGATTTGTGCAGAAAGAAAGACTGTGGAGTTTCTCTGCTCAGCTAATTTCCTACCATTAGCCTTATTGTTCTTAAGACAGAGAAATCCAGGCAGCAAAAAGGCACAATTTTCCAGCCTGAAGGAGAGAGAAAGTGCTGAGAAGCACATTCAAGACGAGGACAGTGAAGCCACATTCTGAGTTTACCCAAGCAAACCAACACTGATGTGTCCTCCAAACCCCTCCTTCCCACGTCTGCTCTCCCTCTTTTTCTCTTCACCTTCCCAAACACACAATAAAACCAGCA
Organism: Pedionomus torquatus; assembly: GCA_013398155.1. NCBI lineage: Eukaryota > Metazoa > Chordata > Aves > Charadriiformes > Pedionomidae > Pedionomus > Pedionomus torquatus. The sequence continues at coordinate 6,776 of VZRU01008255.1, forward strand.
AAATTGTCCCAGCTATTATTTACACTTTGCTACAAACTGCAGCTGCTTAAATAACTATCAGGGTGAGTATAAACGAGGACTGTAATTTCAATCTAAATAGGGAGAAGTCAATCACTTGAAAAAACAAGTATTACCATTCTAAAGGCTGGGAAGAAATGGAAGAGAACATCCCACTACGATCCACCACCACAGAAACTATTAATTACTCCGTTGGTTTTTCTTACTGTTTATTGCTGTATCATAAACAGAGCAGCTCAACCTTAGACATCGATTAGGATTCAGCTCTGTTCAGTGCCATACAAACGCAATATGGACAATTCAAGGGGTAATGGTTTTAAACTAGAAGAGGGGAGATTTAGATTGGATATTAGGAAGAAATTCTTTGCTGTGAGGGTGGTGAGGCACTGGAACAGGTTGCCCAGAGAAGCTGTGGCTGCCCCATCCCTGGAGGGGTTCAAGGCCAGGCTGGATGGGGCTTGGAGCAACCTGGTGTGGTGGGAGGTGTCCCTGCCCAGGGCAGGGGGNAGTCATTTATCTGGTGAGGGGTCTGAAGCACAAGCCTTGTGAGGAGCAGCTGAAGGAGCTGGGGGTGTTCAGCCAGGAGAAGAGGAGGCTCCAGAGAGACCTAATAGTAGCCTTTCAGTATCCAAAAGGGGCTACAGGAAGGCTGGAGAGGGGCTGTTCACAATAGGATAGGACAAGAGGCAGTGGATTTAAGTTGGAGAAGAGTAGATTTAGATCGGATATTAGAAACAAGTTATTTCCTCTAAGGGTGGTGGAACACTGGACCAGGTTGCCCAGAGAGGTGGTTGAGGCTCCTTCCCTGGAGATATTCAAGGTGAGGCTGGATGAGGCCCTGGGCAACCTGGTCTAGTTGGGGTGTCCCTGCGACTGCGGGGAGGTGGGACTAGATGACCTTTGGAGGTCCCTTCTGGCCTGGATGATTCTGTGGTTCCATGATTGTAAAATGGAGTAAGCCTGGTCCCGTTCTGCAGGAGCAGAAGTTGTGTCCTCCGTTCAACTGCTTCTGCAACCTCTGAGAAGACTCTTTTCCTCCTCTTTTCCTTTTGCAGACTGTCGGTGATGTTTGCAAGGAGGCTGAGTACTGTCTGTGCAGCGCTTGGAGAATCTACAATCCATATATTTTATCAAGGAATACTGTTATTTTAACGTGACCATTTTACGTCGTGGGTGAAAAAGCCTGCAAGTGAAAGCAAGCACTTAAAGGCGCTTTATAGAAAAGTGGTTTCATCCCATCAACGGAACGCTTCAGGAAAATAAAAATATAAGCTGCCAAGTACTTTCATAATGATGGGGAGTGGGGGTGGTGGTGGGGAACAACCCATCCTCTTACATTTTGGGAGTTGCTAAAACATGTCAATTTTCCACAATCTTTTGTGTACTGCCCAACATTTTGAGAGCTAGAAAGCAAAGCTCTTCTCTGAATTTGTCAAGTGTTTCTTTTTTCACTGCCTGCTCAAACCATGCGATACAGGCTGTTCTAGCCCACAGTGGGAATTAGCCCTTAATTTTCTAGACATGGAGAGACACGCCAGCTACTTGCAGAAGTAACGTCACTGCATGAAATTGAGAATAGCAAAGAATTCTTCCCATTAGATTAATTCAGAAACAGTAGGAAAGCTCCAACTTTTCCCTGCCCACAAGGAGGAATTTAAAAAAAGAAAAAAAAAAAAGGTACTTCTGCGGAACAAACCATGACCAATCGTAAGTTGGCAAAAAGATCTCATAAAATGTTTATTCATCCCTCGTAAGGCAGAGTATGTGACACCCTGTCGAGGTCTCAGGTTATTAAACAACTTATGGATCGGCATCAAAAGAAGAAGAAAAACTGCACTAAGAATTGGAGGACTTTCCCTTGTCTTCCAAGTGCCCGGTGTCATAGAATCATGGAATGGTTAGAGTTGGAAGGGACCTTAAAGACCATCCAGTTCCAACCCCCCTGCCATGGGCAGGGACACCTCCCACCACACCAGGTTGCTCCAAGCCCCATCCAGCCTGGCCTTGAACCCCTCCAGGGATGGGGCATCCACAGCTTCTCTGGGCAACCTGGGCCAGGGTCTCACCACTCTCAGAGTAAAAAATTTCCTAATATCTAATGCCTCATCCCATGCCTCCCCTCCCTGACCACCTGGAGGCCCCTTGGGTACTAGAAGGGGTCCTAAAGTCTCCCTGGAGCCTTCTCTTCACCAACTCTCTCATCCTGTCCTCACAGCAGAGGAACTCCAGCCCTCCCAGCACCTCGGTGGCCTCTGCTGGACCAGCTCTAACAGGTCCATGTCCTTCTTGTTCTTTCCCTAACCCAAGGTCAGCTTTTTTACCCATGATCTACCTTCCTAAACTCAACGGTCAGCCTCTGGCAATGACTATTTTTCACTTCATTCTTTATGCTATTGAGCACTATTAGACGCCTGCCACATTCAACTTTCACAGCCTCAATTTATAGCTGGAGGAAGCAATTTATTTACATGCAGAAGCGAAAATGTATTCAGGCACTGAAATACTGACAAGGTAACTGCGGTAGAAGCCCAAGTGTTATTACCGCCGGCAACACAGAGTCTGAGCCCAGCCCCGACACACTCCAAAGGAGAGATGGAAACACGGACCTACATTACGCAGAAATATCACCGCAGATGCATAAATTCAGCTCCTATAAACTAGAATTAAAGAGAGTCCAGTTTCCTTTTATGGAACCTCAATCTCTAAGACATAAAGACCAGTAGTTTACTTAATGATGAAGAAATAGCCTCGTATCTTCTCTTATTTAGCTGGAGTCAATAAAATAACCTGAAACTGAAAAAACTTCCCCTGAAAGTTAAGTTGCAGGGGTTTATTATAGTAGAAAATAATAATTTTAAGACAACTAAAATTAAATTTAAAACAATTATAAAGACAATTTTAAGAGCATTATTTTTTATTATTTTTTTGCAATCTGTAACAAAAAGACATAACCATGTATGGTCCATGGCCCAGAGCTGCTTCATCAGTGTAGACTTTGAAAATGTATTTTAAAAAAACAAAACTGAGATAAAATAAAGACAGCAATTATCAGACTGGAATGCGAATGTTCAAACCAGACATGTGACCTCTGGATTCCCTACTTAGAATTCATTTTTACTTAAGCTGCAGGTTTGTCCAAGCTTCAGGTGGTTCTGCTGCTTGTTGTGCATTTGGCACTTGTGGTCACCATTCCTACATCTCCCCTGCACCGCCTCTCAAACAGCCCAGCACGCTGTGGCCACCAAGACTGGAATGGGACCACCAGTTAAGTGGTCTCCTCCAGCCTGCCCTCCCATGGAATCCCCATTGTCAAAAGAGCAATTATCCTCGTGGCCTGATAGACACCAGGATGGCCATGAGCCAGCAGTGTGCCCTTGTGGCCAAGAAGGCCAATGCCAACCTGGAGTGCATCAGGAAGAATGTGACCAACAGGCTGAGGGAAGTCATCCTGTCCCTCTACTCTGCCCTGGTGAGGCCCCATCTGGAGACCTGGGTCAAGTTCTGGGCTACTCAGTTCAAGAAAGACAGGGAACTGCTGGAGAGGGTACAGCAGAGGACCACAAAGATGATGAGGAGGCCTGGAGCATCTCTTTCAAACAGCTTGGGGACTTGGGTCTTTTTCATTTGGAGAAGACTGAGGGGGGATCTGATCAACACCTACAAATAGTTAAAGGTGGGGCGTCAAGAGGAAGGGGCCAGTCTTTTTTCAGTGGTGCTCAGTGAGAGGACAAGAAGACATGGGCACAAACTCGAACATAGAAAGTACCACCTAAACCTGAGGAGGACGTCTTCATGTTGAGGGTGGCAGAGCCCTGGAAGAGGCTTTCCA
>VZRU01008255.1:52303-64747 GCA_013398155.1 Pedionomus torquatus
AACCAAAAAAAAAAAAAAAAGTGAGATTATGCAGACATGGACCAAATTCCATTAAGTGATTTCCCAAGGTCCCCCAAATTATTCCAGCAGCATTGATATAACAAATCCTTCCCACAATCAATGGCGCAGTCAAAACACGACGGTTGTCTTTTGGATGGGAGAAATCATGTTTTCTCTAAAAAGAGGGAAAAAAAAAAAAAAAGGGTCAAAATAGAAGTCTCAGCAGCTTTTTCACATGAGAGACAGCAGCGCCAGCATTGAGTGTTTCCAGAGACTGAAGTAAGCTCCTTCCTCATCCTTGCAGGGTGTTAGTTCCCGCAAGTGGTTCTCCCCTAAAAACGTCTCTTCTTTATGCAGACCGTCCCCAGCAGCGTAATTAAAGTATATTGAATCAGATAATATCTGACAAAGGCTGCCAGAGGTTTCCACGTTACCAACTCTCCAAAATGAAAAATGCACTCAGGATGTTTACGTCGAACTCTTGGCAAATGGTTCCCGTGTCTGTCGTGAGCTCAGTCTTCGCCAGTCTCCTCCTTCTTGCCCCTGGAATTATGAACCTCCGCGAGGTTTCCTCTCAACCTCTCTCTCGCCAAAAGAAGAAAGTAAATTTTTCCTAACACTTAAAAAATAACGGGCTCCTAATGTCAAGATCAAGCCTTTGATGGCTTAACCCGATGGTTGTTACATTCAGCTTCCCTGCCAAGTGCACTACAGAAGGACGGGATGTTCTTTTCTACTTTTGCCAAAAAACTCCGCGTGTCCTTTGCTGCAAACTTACTACAAGAAGATGACCCGGAATCTCGTCTGCATACATGACCCGGATGACTTCCCCACCCTGCAGCGAGCCCTTAAAAAGCTTTTCATCAGATGCTCTGACATCCCCCAGAATTAGCAGACAATGACACAGCTGTGGGTACGGCCACACCAGTGACAGAAGCGACGGCTCTAAAATACTGCTTTCCCACAAGCAGAGGATTCAGAGCAAGATTTGTTATTTCAACATTAACCAGCTCGTTTAAAATCACTTGATAAGGTAGGATCTCAAGAGTATACCTTGTGCCCCCATCTGGACCCATCTGAAATACTGTGTCCAGTTCTGGGCTCCCCAGTTCAAGAACAGGGAACTGCTGGAGAGGGTACAGCAAAGGGCTACAAAGAAGATTAAGGGTCTAAAACACCTCTCTTATGAGGAAAGGATGAAGGACTTGGGTCTTTTTAGTCTGGAGAAGAGAAAACCAAGGGGGATCTGATCGACACCTATGAGAACTTAATAGGTAAGTGCCAAGGGAAGGGGCCAGTCTTTCTTCACCAGTGCCCAGTGAGAGGACAAGAGGCAACGGACCCAAACTTGAGCAGAGGAAGACCCATCTAACCATGAGGAGGAACTTGGAGGGTGCCAGACCCTGGAACAGGCTGCTCAAAGAGATGGTAGAGTCTTCATCTGTGGAGACATTCCAAACCTGCCTGGACACGTTTCTGTGGAACCTGCTCTAGGTGAACTTGCTTTGGCAGGGGGGTTGGAATAGGTGATCTCCAGAAGTCCCTTCCAACCCTTTACCATTCTTTAATTCTGTGGCCATTCCAGTTCTGAGTATCTTCATGGCCACGAACAGCTGTATCACACCACAGTGAGAAAGGAAAGGATGGGGACAGGACACCCAAAACTGGCACCCAGAAAATTCATGCCTAATTGCTGCCCTGGGGTTACATAATGTAAACCCATACTTGATCTTTTAAGTTACTGGTTTCCAAGCACACCATGTGATAAAAATCCCAGAAAAGGGGGAGATTTCGATTAGATGTTAGGAGGAAAATTCTTTCCTGTGATGGTGGTGAGACACCACAAGGAACAGGTTGCCCAGAGAAGCTGTGGCTGCCCCATCCCTGGAGGAGTTCAATGCCAGGCTGGATGGGGCTTTGGGCAACATGGTCTAGTGGGAGGTGTCCCTGCCCATGGCTGGGGGGTTGGAACTGATGATCTTTAAGGTCCCTTCCAACATAAACCCTTCTCTGATACTGTGCCAGTCTTTGGTGGCAACCACATCTCACCATCCATCCCAGAACAATCTGCCAAGGAACTTCTATAGCTATAGGGTAACTGATTGGAGTGCAGGGAAAGACCCCCACTGCTATCTCCCAACTTTGGTAATAAAGCATTATATGTTTCTAAAAAAATTGATTTTTGCCCACCGGCTTTTTCCCCACTCCACACATAAAATGATATTAGTAAAGAGGTGAAATGATGTGTCCTTTCCCCATATCTGAAGATTATAAAAAATATATAACATTAGCTTGCTCACTGAAACCAAAAAGGATGACACGAAATATCTACATCAAAAATGTAGATACTTTTGGAATGGGCCCAGCAGAGGGCCACAAAGATGGGTTGGAGCACCTCTCCTACAAGGACAGGTTGAGAAAGCTGGGGCTGTTCAGCCTGGAGAAGAGAAGGCTCCGAGGAGACCTTCTAGCAGCCTTCCAGGATCTGAAGGAAGCACCAGGAGAGAAGGAGAGGGACTCTGGTCAGGGAGTGCAGTGACAGGACAAGGGGGAACAGTTTTAAATTGAAAGAGGGGAGATTTAGATGAGATCTCAGGACGAAATTCTTTGCTGTGAGGGTGGGGAGGCACTGGAACAGGTTGCCCAGAGAAGCTGTGGCTGCCCCATCCCTGGAGATGTTTTTAAGGCCAGGCTGGATGGGGCTTGGAGCAACCTGGTGTGGTGGGAGGTGTCCCTGCCCATGACCGGGGGGGTGGAACTCAATGATCTTTGAGGTCCCTTCGAACCCTAAACATTCTATGATTCTATAAAAAATGAAAAGGTCTTATCTATACCGTTCATATCAGTTCATCCAAAGGCAGTTTTCTCAGTTACAGACTGCTCTTCTTTCTTAAAGTGTCATTTCTCAATGTCTTCGAAAACACACTTTTCATGGAGTAAAAGTCAGCATAAATACCCAAACAGAAAACTAAGAATTTACTGGGTCATCGGGCAGTTGAATGGTTTTGTTGCTGGCAGTTGCCCCGCGTAAATTAAGTAACTTCATCCAGAAGAAAAACACAAATACACCCCAACCCCAAAATCACCACCACCACCAACCCCCTCACAAAGAAAATGAAAATCAATCTTCAAACTTCACCACTGTCCCCATTCCAGGTGCGAAGCTGTGGCAGAAGTTCACCGTCTGGAGATTAAAGAATCTTCTTGCAATCACTAAACTCAATTTATACGTCCCCATTTAAAAACACTCACCTTGGGGATAAAGATCATTTTAAGACAACACCTTTGTCTGCTCTTCCATCTTCCGTTTTCCATGCGAACAAAATCTACTCTTGCAGCCTTTTCTAAGGGATGTTCTTTCCTGGACCAACCCAGCAGCTCATCCCTGCAGCTGTTGCAGAACTACACGCTCCATTTCCAAAGGATTTCATTTCGGAAATCAATTAATACTTCCTAGGGTGTTTTTTTTTTTTATTTTAATCCTTGCTATTTCTAGACAGAAGATTTACAATGTCAAAACATTCATTAGTTTGTTAGCACAAGTGTCTTCCACTTTCCTACCGCTTATCAATTAGTAGGAGTCAGTCATTTATCTCCTCTTATGCGACACCTTAACCTTTCCTTTGCAATAGTATCCACTAATTTTGCACCAAACATCTTTCAGAAATAAAAATATTATTAACATTAGCTCCGAGACTGCTTGCTGGAAAATCCCATTACCAACCACCTTCCAGACTAATAATCTCCATTTATCATTCGCGACAAATCTACACCGTCTCCAGTTTAACCAGTAATTTTCTAAAGATGCCAAGTGTTTCGGTAGTCATTTATGAGATTAGAGCTCCTGTGTTTCTGCTGGTTTAAGGTAGGTACGTTCTTACATTAGAGGAATCAAATTATTTATTCTCTGCTGCTATTTCCCTTTGGTAAACATGTATTTTGTCTCTTCCTTTCCATTCCCTTCTCGTTTGGCTCTGAAATACTTGGGGACGTTTCACAGTTTTGTCTTTTCAGTTCTTTGAACTGGACTTTGCCTTTGAATTTCCAATTGTCCTCTACATTCTTCTTCCTCTCCTCTACATAGATAGTTTATAAGCTCTTTTCAGTTGACTTAATGTGATGCCATTTTTCATCAAGACGTACTTGCTAATGGTCTTCTGTTATTTTAATGAAGACAGAACAGGATAGAAAGGTCTCTGTCCTAATCTATATACTGATCTTCCAAATCTCACCCAGCAACTCTTACAAACCAAGCCGTTCCGCCATTTATACATTCATCTCCAGAAGCAAAGGGCTGTTCCTTCACTAGAGGTGAGCTGCAAGGCAAAGTAATTCCCTCCATTCCTGTGCCCATAATCATAGATTCATAGAATTGTCTAGTTTGGAACGGACCTTTTAGATCAGTGAGTCCAAACATCAACCCAACACTGACACAAACCACCACTAAACCATGTCCCTCAGCACCACGTCTGCCCGGCTTTTAAATACCTCCAGGGATGGCGACTCCATCACTGCCCTGGGCAGCCTCTTCCAAAGCTTAATAACCCTTTCTGTGAAGAAATTTTTTGCTAATATCCATCCTCAACCTTCTCTGGTGCAACTTGAGGCCATTTCTTTTTGTTCTATCACCTTTTCCTTGGGAGAAGAGACTGATCTCCCATGGTTACACCCTCCTGTCAGGGAGAAGATGAGAAGGTCTCCGCTCAGCCTCCTTTCCTCCAGGCTGAACACCCCCAGCTCCCTCAGCCTCTCTTCATAAGACTTACTCTCCAGACCCTTCACGAGCTTCGTTGCCCTCCTCTGGACCCACTCCAGCACCTCAATGTCTTTCCCATCATGAGGGGTCGAAAACTGAACCCAGCATTCAAGGTGGGTCATCACCAGTGCCCAATCCAGGGGGAAAATAAGCTCTAAGTCTTAGCAACAAACCCAGCTTTGTCAGCATGTTTAGCAGTAGTTATATTAAACTTCTGGATCAAAACACTCGGGTCATCTCAGTCAAAGAAAGCATCACAGCAAACGTTTTCCTGATTTATTTCTTTTTCTTTCCTTGTGAGGCAACTGTAACACAAAGGAATTGATACTATTTGACACTCAAATTTCAAACAATTTAGGTCAAAATGTTACTTGGTTGATGTTCAAGAACATCCACTTGCTCTGCCTTGCTCATAGCAACACCATAAAGCAAAAATTTAAAGTCTTATCTACTCTAATCCTCGTTTGCGTGATCAGGAACGTACAAAAACTACAATTATTTAACTTCTTGAAGCACCCACTGGACTTCTTCATTTAGGGCAACTTTTATCCAAACAAAGGAGTCCTAAACAATCAACCTCAACTGATTTAAATTCACCAGAGTTTTATCAAAAGGAGGAGGATTTTGAAGTCATTTTCATTTATTTGAATTCGATAATTGGGTGGCTTGTAGCAGCTTAATGAAACAAACACCAGGCAGAGACGTGCTGGTCTCAAACATTTACTTGCATCAACTTACAGTAGTTTTCTTCTTGACGCCACAAATTCATTTTACTGGCGTTTAGCACGTACTGGCGCTGAATAAAGGCAAACATCAGCTAAATCTACAGTAATAAATTATATTATTATCTAGCCAAAAGTAAAAAAAAAAAAANATGGCTTCTTTTGACACACTAAGGAATAAAAAAAAAAAAAAAAGAAAAAAAGAAAAAAATTAAAAATTGAGGCGCCACTGCAATTTGTAAGGAGTAAAACAGCACACAACTTGTCAGTGCAGTCCACTACTCCCAAGAATCTCACATAAATAGACCACTTAAAATGACATTTTTAATTACAACAGATATAAAGGCTCAGTGTAATGGCTCTCACGTTGAAGCACAAAGCTCTAGTTAACAGACAGGAGGCATTATGCGTTACACCGATCATTTATACAGAAAGAAAGGGCTTTAAAAAATAAAATAAAAAAAGGCGGCGCTGAAACAGCAGAGAAGGCTGCTGGCTATACATTTTTCTCCACAGTTGAGAGTTTGAATAAAATACTTCTAAATAATTATGAAATACTGTTTCCAGAAGGGTACAGCTCTTTAGTTACAGAAGCTGATTTAATGAATTAAAGTATGCAGTGCTATCACTTTTCCGTAGCGCTGGCTGAAAACACACATAAAGCATTAATAAGAACCTCTACTAAAGTTTGGATTAACACTTCCCGGTATTTCATGCTCTCCACTCTTTTATAGCCTGCAATCATATAAAGAAGGTAAAAACTCCTGCCTTTCTACAGCGCTGTCTTTTAGGATTTCAGCTAACGATAAGAAGGAAATTTATTCTTGCATGACTTGGACTTCTCGCAATTTAGCAAACAAACGCCCAACGACTGAGTCACGCCTAAAGCTTCTGGCACTCTTAAATTCTGCTTCCTAACTCCTTTCAACCACCCTTTAAATCCTTGACAACTGCCTCTTACTTTATTAAGTAGAAAGTGCAGTCCCACAGCTCTCACAGAATTAGGCAATTCCTCACCTCGTGTGATCATTTGGTTTGAACACCAAGAACCAGCAGGGTCAGATAGAGCAGGTTGCCCAGGACCGTGTCCAGATGGGTTTTGAGTATCTCCACAGATGGAGTCTTCTCGGAACCACAGAATCAGACAATGGTCTGAGCCAGAAGGGACCTCCAAAGGTCATCTAGTCCCACCTCCCCGCAGTCGCAGGGACACCCCCAACTAGACCAGGTTGCCCAGGGCCTCATCCAGCCTCCCTGGGCAACCTGGTCCAGTGTTCCACCACCCTCAGAGAAAAGAACTTGTTTCTTATATCCAATCTAAATCTCCTCTTCTCCAATTTCAAGCCATTGCCCCTCATCCTATCACTAGAGGCATTTGTAAACACTCTCCCCAGCCTTCCTGTAGCCCCCTTCAGGTACTGAAAGGCTGCGATTAGGTCTCCCCAGAGCCTCCTCTTCTCCAGGGTGAACAGCCCCACCTCCCTCAGCCTGTCCTCATAGCAGAGGTGCTCCAGCTCCCTGATCATCTTCGTGGCCCTCCTCTGGTCCCGCTCCATCAGGTCCATNGGACCCGCTCCATCAGGTCCATGTCCTTCCTCTCTTGAGGGCTCCAGCCCTGCACCCAGTGCTCCAGGTGGGGTCTCACCAGAGCAGAGTAAAACGGCAGAATCCCCTCTCTGGATCTGCTGGCAACACATCTTTTGATGCAGCCCAGGATGGGATTTGCCTTCTGGGCTGCAAGTGCTCACTGCCTGCTCATGTCTAATATCTTGCCCATCAGCACCCCCAAATCTTTTCCTCGAGGCTGCTTTGATATGAATGACATGGGGTTGGAAGGGACCTCTGGAGATTATCTAGTCCAACCTCACAATCTCTTACAGCAACCTGATCCACTGTTTGACCACGTTCACAGCAATTTCTTGTGCTCAGGTGCTATTCCATGTGTTTCAGTCTGTGTCCACTCCTCCATGTCCTGATCCCCAAGATTTGCCTGCTTGTCCTTCTTGTAGATAGGAATGATGTTTGCTTTGTATCCATCTTCAGGGATCTCTTCTGATCACCACAATCTTTCAAAGACAGGAGTGGCCCCACAACAACACGAAAAGGCTCCCAACACTTCGCCATTAAAGATGGGGAGAGAGGGAGGATGGCTGTTTCCAGAAGAAAGTAAGTTGTACTGGCTAAAACTGAATACATCTGTGTCCCGACACCCTTTACATCACTGCAAGCATCCTGCTTATCTCAAAACAGAGAATGAAAATGCTCTGCCTGCAGCGTTTATTGCCTCTAAAGACTGGACTTAAGAGCTCAGTTAGGGGAGAAAAAATGCATAGTTAGAGAGGAAAAAAAGACTGGCACCTTCCTCCTGACACCCACCCTTTAAGTATTTCTAAGTATTGACCAGACACCCCCCTCAGTATTCTCTTCTCCAAACTAAAAAGACCCAAGTCCTTCAACCTTTCCTCCTAAAAGAGATGCTCCAGGCCTCTCATCACCTTGATGGTCCTCTGCTGTACCCTCTCTAGCAGTTCCCTGTCCTTCCTGAACTGGGAAGCCCAGAACTAGACCCAGAAGTCCAGATGGGGCCTCACCAGGGCAGAGGAGAAGGGTAGGATGACCTCCCTCCACCTGCTGACCACACTCTTCAACCCCCCCAAGGATGCCATTGGCCTTCTTGGCCACAAGGGCCCATTGCTGGCTCATGGGCATCCTGGTGTCCAGCACATTCTAGATGGCATTTATTATTATATAGTTTTTGAACTAGCTATGAACATACTTTATGTAAGATGACGTGAAAGAGAATCTCTGTGAGAACACACCAAACGTTTCAGAGCATTAAGAAAGCCTGAAATGCTTCCCCACATCTCTGGCAGTAAAACCTCTTTCTCTGCTGCTATGGAAGAGCCCAAATTAATTCAATTATGGCATTTCGCCAAGACATGGAACTGATTTAGCCCTGAATTGTATAAAGAACAGCTGGAATTACCACGATAGTGACACTGTCCTCTTCATTGTCACTGAACAAATGGGCAAAAGCACAAGCTGCAGCACACAACAGACTCACCAGTTACAGAATCACAGAATCATAGAATTGTCTAGGTTGGAAGGGACCTTTATTGAGTCCAAACATCAACCTAACTCTGATAAAAAAACCAATCCATCACTAAACCAAGTCACTAAGCTCTATGTCAATCCGTCTCCTAAATCCCTCCAGGGATGGTGCCTCAACCACTTCCCTGGGCAGCCCATTCCAAGCTTAATAACTCCTTCTGTGTAAAAAATTTTCTTTATATCCAATCTGAACCTCCCCTGGCGCAACTTGAGGCCGTTTCCTCCTGTCCTGTTGGCTGTAACATGGAGGAAAAGACCAACCCCCGCCTCTCTACAACCACCTTTCAGGTTGTTATAGAGAGCGAGAAGGTCTCCCCTCAGCTTCCTCCAGGCTCAACAACAGTTAAGGGTGACCATCACAAGCACTGTGAAAAGAAAGTAAAATAATAATCCAAATTGTTTCGTTCATGTTGGCCATTTACTACACTGACAGTAGCAGTTTGCCTAAATTAAAGCATATTAAGGAATTACTAGATTGAATACCTTTATATAGAATCATCCAGGCTGGAAGGGACCTCCAAAAGGTCATCTAGTCCCACCTCCCCGCAGTCGCAGGGACACCCCCAACTAGACCAAGTTGCCCAGGGCCACATCAAGCTATATTTCACCACTGAGATAGAAACATGCTCTCTAGGTTTTCAGAATTTTCTATTTTCTGTGTATATGAGTTTAAAGCAATTATTTCTATTCAAATTAAACTAGTATTAAATAACAACAACAGAAAGATACTACAAAAGAAAATAACAATGCCGAAAAATAATTGCTCAATGACTTAAAATGAATAACTGGCAACTACTAAATAAGGTTCGAGAAAATATGTGAAGTCAAAATACAGAGCCACCTCCTCTCTCCAATCACTGCAAAGGGGAATTAGGAATTTAACAGACAAACAAGACAGCATCTCTGACAGGACAAATCATCCCCTTTCTGTATCTCTTAAGAATAACAAAAACCGTTTTAAGGAGAAAAAGACGACCATCCTTTTTCAGATCCATTTTTTAAAGGAGTTTGAAAGAAGAGAGCTGTTAATTTCACCGCGATCCTGCACAGCACGGAACACATCAGCCACACTAACAAGAAGAAGAAATTAATAATTCTCTAATCCAGAAGGAATTGCTCTTACTCTATTGTTTACTTCAAAATATCCACTTCTGTCATTCTTGAAAAAGACCCGCAGATATTAAAAGTTATCGTTAAGGAAAAAAAAAAATAAATCACCTTTTAATTCCCAGAGAACAGCAATGCACCGAGAACTGTTAAAAAAATATTAGTTTTGAGCTTTGATGGCCACTGCACACTTTATTCTACATTACTCCAGAATCCATAGGAAATCTAAACTTGGTAAACAATACTATATTAAAAGCAAATATAGCGATATATCATTTTCAGCTCTTATTACAGCCACTGAAAATTTATTACGCTATCAAAGATTAAATATTTTCTTTTACCTTACTTTTCAGGGAAATGATTACTTGCCAGTTGTTATATCTTTATTACAGTCTCCGAGCTACACAATCTGATGGATCTGTGGTGATCCAAGATAAACTCATTCAAGTCCAAAGCGTGAACTGTGTCATTTTTCATTACCTCCAACCAACCAAAATCAAAATATTTCCTGTTTCCAAGTCCACTATCAGGAAAATCATCGTCTCCTCTTCTCTGTTAAATGTAGAAAAATCTAGAGACCTATTAGCCTTTAAAGTTGGAAACGATCCTTGAATATGAACTCCGTGTAAGAACACAGAAAATATTTCAGTATATATAAAAAAAAAAATTAACGATCCGTATGTCTGCTTTTAGACAATGATTTTTTTAAATTCATGTGAATTTTATCCAGCTTCCTTCATCTTTTCTCTCTGAACACTTCCAGTTCTCTACAATAACCCCCAACTCCAAAAGCTTACATGGGTTAAAAATATATATTTATATATATTTAATATATAAGTTTATATATAGTTTATCATATGTTTATTATATAGTGTTTATAACGTGTTTACAGTGAAAACCGATCATCAGGGTTTTTTTGCTTAGTTTGACACAAGCAAGTTTCTTAATGCATCCTGACAGGCTCTCATAACATCCCAAAATATTTTGAACAATGCAGTTTAGGCCACGATGCAATATTAATGACTGAATAACGTTTCCGAGTAGCGAGTTTCAATATTTAATGAGTGCAGGCTGAACGTGCCATAGAGAGCAGCGGTTGAAAATCAGTGTAGCTGACAACGGACCCAAAAAGATGCAAGAGACATCAGGAAAACAACTTTAACCTGAGCTGAGCTCTGAGAAGTGTGAAATGGATATTTTTCCTACTCGGTTTCTACCAACCCACGATTCACATGACTGCAAAATCAAGTAAGTTCACAGAATCACAAAATGATATGGGGTTGGAAGGAATTTCTGGAGATCATCTAGTCCAACCCCCTGCCAAAGAAGACTCACCCAGAGCAAGTTGCATAGAAACTTGACCTGAACATCTCCAGAGACAGAGACTCCACACCCTCTCTGGGCAGCCTCTTCTAAGGCTCTGCCACCCTCAAAGGGAAGAAGTTCTTCCTCATGTTTGGATGGAACTTTCTACATTCAAGTTTACACCAGTTTCTTCTTGCCCTGTCACCAGGCACGGTAGAAAAAAGACTGGCCCCATCCTCTGACACCCTCCCTATAAGTATTTCTAGGTGTTGATCAGATCCCCCCTCAGTCTTTTCTTCTCCAGACTGAAAAGACCCAAGTCCCTCAACCTTTCCTCATAAAAGACATGCTCCAGGCCCCTCATCATAGAATCTATGATTCTATGAAATGAATAGGAGAAAGAATCATAGAAAGAATCGTAGAATAGTTAGAGTTAGGAAGGACCTTAAAAGTCACCCAGTTCCAACCCCCCTGCCATGGGCAGGGACACCTCCCACCACACCAGGTTGCTCCAAGCCCCATCCAGCCTGGCCTTGAACCCCTCCAGGGATGGGGCAGCCACAGCTTCTCTGGCCAAATCGTTCCAGCACCTCACCACCCTCACAGGAAAGAATTTCTTCCCGAGATCTCATTTAAATCTCCCCACGGATTCCATATCCACTTCCTCCTCATGGTGGCCCGTTCCTCCTTAATGCTGGGCACACACTCACAATCAATTATCCTTTCATTCACTACAAACATCACTGAAAACATACAAGTGATAGCGATTCCACAATCTATCCCTAAGCAGTAAGGAACTTCTCCCATAACGTTAACTAATCCCTCCAGTATGGCCCATTACACGCTTGGCTCTGGTCAGTCCCAAACTACCCAACAATTCTTCCAGTAGTTTTGGACACCGTCAGTAGCAGTACCAGGGAAGAGAAGGTATGAAGTGCTTTGCTTTGCTCTATTTTTGGGCTGATGCCTGTTACCCAACTCAATCACAAAATACTTCAGTTAAGACGTTGTTCCACCTTGCCCCACGTAACCACTGATTTCCATTCTCTCAGCTCCCCCGCACCCTTCAAACGCTTTATTTCTCAAGTCATCCATAATAATGAGTCCGAGTAATAACATTCAGTTGAACATATTCATTCATTTCCTTTTTCCAGCTGCCTCCCAGCCTCCACCTAACATCAGTCAATTGAAAAATCTTTGCTAATGGCCATGTTATTTTATGTGCCGGTCCTTGATCAAAAGATCAAAGCCACTAATTTCAAAACTCATAATTACATACGGCTCTTCAATTTATCAACTGTACCTCCATGGACAGCTTGTTAATACGCACTGAGGTATGGACACCGACTCTTGTCAGTCTGAAGGCTGCTCATCGCTTATAGAGGATGGTTGAGTTGACTTTCTTTATTAAGATTCTTTATTAAGATACTTGGGGTGGGGGGG
>VZRU01008255.1:78330-103402 GCA_013398155.1 Pedionomus torquatus
ACTTTTCATTCAGCTTTCCTAATAAAGAAAAAAAAAACGGCCAGTAAACAGCACATCCTTCAGATAGGAACTTATCAAAGACCAGAACATAATCATATAATCACACAGCTGTTCTTTGGGCCATTTGACCATCTTTCTTAAAGAGATAAAAACAATGACTTTACAAAAAATACTTCCAAGGATGGAAAAAGAGCGGCCCATCTGGGCAACTTATTAAATACCCGACTGACCTGATGGTGAAAAATCTTCCGCACAGGTCAAAAGTACTTTTGTTTTCATGCAAGCCTTTTGTTTCTCATCTTCGTGCCATGCCCCATCATGAAGAATCATTAATTGGTTTGGGTTGGAAGGGACCTTAAAGATCATCCAGTTCCACCCCCCCTGCCATGGCCAGGGACACCTCCCACCACACCAGGTGGCTCCAAGCCCCATCCAGCCTGGCCTTGAACCCCTCCAGGGATGGGGCAGCCACAGCTTCTCTGGGCAACCTCTTCCAGTGCCTCACCACCCTCACAGCAAAGAACTTCTTCCTAATATCCAACCTAAATCTCCCCTCTTCCAGTTTAAAACCCTTCCCCCTCATCCTATGGCTCCACTCCTTGATCAAGAGTTCCTCCACATCTCTTGTAGGCACCATTTAGGTATTGGAAGGCTGCTGTAAGGTCTCCCTGGAGCCTTCTCCAGACTGATCACCCCCAACTCTCTCAGCCTGAAGAGACTTGTTCCATCTTTCCCATTACTTTCTTGCTGTAAGGGGACTTCCAAGCCTAAAAAGTCCAGGTCCCTTGGCCTCTTCCTGTCGAATTTCAGAGCACTACTCCTTCATCCAAGGAGCTCAGCCATGTGTTTGGGGCTGAGCTACTTTTGCCTTCAAACAAACAAGTCATAAGGAAGGACGACCTGTGCCGTAAGTACATGGTTGAGGTGTAACCCCAGAGGTCTATCACAAGGGGTAAGACGCATAAAATCAGAATGTACCATCTTCAAATTAGCATCTGAGTGCACCAACAAGACAGCAAATAAGCTACACAAGCAATTGCTCTTGTTTTACATTGGGACTCAGTAGAGGCTGTTAGGAAAGTATCGTTATAGAACGCGTGGTAAATTACCATCATGGATTAGACACAGTTTAAGACAAAACAGAGGACTGAAAGCGCCAGCAATGGGAAAGCTAAACAGAGACTTTCAACTCTGCACATGAATAGTCTAAACCATTTTAATCAAGACTCTATAAGAATGGAAAAAACTTTAAAAGGGAGAAAATGAGGCCAAGCAAGCTGAGCAGCACAATGGTATCCAAATTCAGGTCTGGAAAAATGAATAGTCACACACACCGGAAAGCATAATGCCATTTTATCTTACATTTCGCTTGGTTTTTAAAATCAACCACAATCACATGGAAGTCCCAAGTATTGCACAAAGAAAATTTGTTTAATGGCCAGCTGAGCACGAGAGGGATGAAGGCAGAAGAGGAAGAGAAAGTCCAATGGAAATACAGAACAGAGAACAAATGAAAGATGAGGAAGACAAAAAAGATAGATGTAAGATGATGCACCTCCACACTTCAAGGAGAGTGTTTTATCAGGCGTTCCACTCAGAGGTTAAAGGGTAGGATAAGCTTTGCTGTTTATAGGCTTAACACAATAATCACTTTAAAAAGTTCTCCAACTTATTACGTCCAAAAGCTCAAGTTTACATTTTCTTTCTTTTAAGGCCAAGGGGAAACATTAAACAATGTCTATGAAACAAAGCATAGAAAAAGCAAGAAGGGTTTATTTGTGTTTTTTGGCATCGGAAGCACTAACATAAACTGGTTTCTCACAGATCCGCTTTCTGAGTTTAACAAAACCTAAAGAAATATCATGGCCTTAAGCCTTTCAGTCCCCCTTATTTAGATTGGGATGAAACAGTTTAATAAATACAGAAGTTATCAGATGGCAACTGCTATGGCACTACCACACAACCATCTTCCTTCAGGAAAGCACATAGAAATCATGGAAAGAAAAACCAAGATGGTTCAACACAGAGAAGAGACAAGGTATAGAAAATTGTAACAGAAAATGTAAAAGGCAAATAGCATTTGTTCAACCAAGCCAAGTGCAGGGTCCCACACCTGGGATGTGGCAATCCCAGGCACAAATACAGGTTGGGCAGAGAATGGCTGGAGAGCAGCCCTGAGGAGAAGGACTGGGGAGTGCTCCTGGAGGAGAAGCTCCACATGAGCCGGCAGTGTGCGCTGGCAGCCCAGAAAGCCAACCCCAGCCTGGGCTGCAGCAAAACCATCATGACCAGCAGGTTATTGGAGGTGATTCTCCCCCCTCTACTCTGTGCTCGTGAGACCCCACCTGGAGTCCTGTGTCCAGCTCTGGAGTCCTCAACTTAGAAAGGACATAGAACTGTTGGAATGGGTTCAGGGAAGGCTCACAAAGATGATTAGAGGGATGGAGCACCTCTCCTGTGAAAACAGGCTGAGGGAGCTTGGGCTTTTCAGCCTAGAGAAGAGAAG
The DNA here is from genome assembly GCA_013398155.1 of Pedionomus torquatus. Lineage (NCBI taxonomy): Eukaryota > Metazoa > Chordata > Aves > Charadriiformes > Pedionomidae > Pedionomus > Pedionomus torquatus. The sequence continues at coordinate 80,837 of VZRU01008255.1, forward strand.
GCTCGGGGAGACCTTCTAGCAGCCTTCCAGGATCTGAAGGGAGCTCCGGGAGAGCTGGAGAGGGACTCTTGGTCAGGAAGCGTAGTGATAGGACAAGGGGGAATGGTTTTAAATTGAAAGAGGGGAGATTTGGATTGGATATTAGGAAGAAATTCTTTGCTGTGAGGGTGGTGAGGCACTGGAACAGGTTGCCCCGAGAAGCTGTGGCTGCCCCATCCCTGGAGGGGTTCAAGGCCAGGCGGGCTGGGGCTTGGAGCCACCTGGCGTGGTGGGGGGTGTCCNGCCACCTGGCGTGGTGGGAGGTGTCCCTGCCCATGGCAGGGGGGTTGGAAGTGGATGATCTTTAAGGTCCCTTCCAGCTCTAACCATTCTGTGACTCTATGGAAATAGGCAGCTCTGGGTTTCACAGAATTGCTTAGGTTGAAGGGACCTTTCAGATCATCTTGTCCAAATATCAACCTTACACTGACAAAAACCCTATTCAACCTTTCATCACAAACTGTTAAAAAGTCTCACAACGAAGCCGATAGGGCAGAACTTTCATTTTTGTAATAAGTATTTGAAATGCACAGTGGACAATATACTGCCAGCTGTTTTTGCTGAAGCCAAAAGCAAGTAAAATCAAGGGGTGGAAAAAAAAAAGACTAAAGAACACCAACAGGTTGCATCCTATGTAAAGTGGAGCTGGAGAACGCTGCTTCAAGGCACGTGCCAACCATTGCCAGAAATGGGAATACTTCTGCTTTGCTGGAAAAACTATTTCACTGTTACTCTCTGCAGAATTTCTTGCATTCACGTCCGTAGCATCTGGTATCGACAACAGAGCATCAGGGCATTCAACCCATCGATCTGATCCAACGAGGCCATTCTCATGTCCCTCTGCACATTAAGTATGAACATTAACCACCTCACTTGGGACAACGTTGCCTCAGGGCTGCCTTCAAGCCCATCGTCTGTCTGGGCAGGAGCAGGAGAACCGTGGTTTTGCAGACATTAAAGTTAATGAAGATGTCACAAGGAAAATTTCTAACTGCACGTTTAACAGTCATAAATATTGAATTAGAAAGCAGAGGTCAGAAATCTCATACCTTCACAGCATCAATCTATGGGCTTATAAACACATTACGGGTCTTCCATAATTAAAACAGCTTTCCCACCCATGTTCCAATTCAAGGGGCATAAGACATAAATACCATAATATGCTAATAGCCTCAATTTATTCTTAATTAACACTCTGGTTTGGTCCATATCTAAATTCCATACATCACACAAAAACCATCAATTTCAACAGTAGCCGTGTGAGTTGAAGAGCAGAGAGAAAACAAAATACCAACTCCATCACTCTTAATTTAGAAAAAGTAGCCAACTATATAAATGACAGGCACTCAAGTAGTATACAATAATTTCCACTAGACCTGGAAAAAAATTGCATATCGGTTATTTCTTATCCAAATAGGTCTATCCAATTAGTCTAGTGGGAGGTGTCCCTGCCCATGGCAGGGGCTTGGAACTCGATGATCTTAGAGGCCCCTTCCAACTCTAACCATTCTATGATTCTATGATTTAAACAAGAAAAATGTCATTACCTTTCCTGACATTCTCAAAGTTGGCTCTAGTAGCTAACCACAGAAATAAAATTTGTCTCACCCCTGAAACACATTACCTGAGGTCTAGGTTGAAGTGCACTGGTAAATCAATGCGTGACAGTCCATCCACACCTACCCACCTCGGCTGCGCACACGTAAAAGCCTCAGCTCATCGGAGTTGTCAATCAGGTAACTCTTATGAGCATAAAAATAATCGGTAGAATTACATACTTCAGTTTGCTTTGGATATCAATAACACTCCCAAGAAACCCAGATACTGAATTCCTAAAATCTCAGTTTTTAAGAAAGCCATATAAATATTCATTGCACACTAAAGAAAATAGTAAGACTTCTAGTTTTGAAACCAAACTGTACAATTTAAATTGTACAGTTTAAGCCACACCAAATATAATTAACGTGCTAAAAGCAGGTAGCGAGTCAACAATATCATTAAATACACTTTTTCTTCTTTAATTATAATTTTTGAAGGAGCCTGGATTTGCTGGTAACACCACACAAGAGGAAACAAGGACATGTTGTAACGGTTCATATACCAGTATTACTGACAGACAAGTTTTAATAAGATGCAATGGTTTTCAACCACTGTTGTACCTGGTCTCCAACCCTACAAATAGTCCAAATATCACAGTCCTCAACACAGAAAGGGTGTGGACCTGTTGGAACGGGCCCAGCGAAGAGCCATGAAGATGATCAGAGGGCTGCAGCACCTCTCCTATGAAGACAGGCTGAGGGAGCTGGGGCTGTTCAGCCTGGAAAAGAGAAGGCTCCGGGGAGACCTTCTAGCAGCCTTCCAGGATCTGAAGGGAGCTCCAGGAGAGCTGGAGAGGGACTCTTGGTCAAGGAGTGGAGTGATAGGACAAGGGGGAATGGTTTTAAACTGGAAGAGGGGACATTTAGATGAGATATTAGGAAGAACTTCTTTGCTGTGAGGGTGGTGAGGCACTGGAAGAGGTTGCCCAGAGAAGCTGTGGCTGCCCCATCCCTGAAGGGGTTCAAGGCCAGGCTGGATGGGGCTTGGAGCAACCTGGTGTGGTGGGAGGTGTCCCTGCCCATGGCAGGGGGGTTGGAACTGGATGATCTTTGAGGTCCCTTCCAACTCTAACCACTTCATCATTCTATGAAATCAGCCTTATGCTCAATTGAAAATATAACAAACTGCTCCTTCACTCCACCAGCACTGAAGAAAAAACTCCAGGAATAAGATATTTGCTTCGCCAAACGAAGTATCTATTTTTCTCCCTGTCTCTCTCAACAAAGGAATCCCTTAAAGAATCTCTGGAAGTTTCCTGGTGTACATACAATGAACCATCAGAAACAAGTATCTATGTGTGTCAGGACAGTCTCTTTCGTGAGTGACCTTATCACGTATTTCCCAAATTTATTTATCGCGAACCACAGATCAGGGCATGGTCATTATTTAAATTGGTTTTTAATTTTATTATTATTATTTTTAAAGAACAGCATTCTTAAGAATAAATTCTCTTTTCAGACTCATCCAAACGTTAACTACCAACACAAACAGCAACTCCACCATTAAAATTCAGAATTTCAGGCAATTCCTGCAATCATGGGTTCACTACAAACGCACAGTGAGCCTCCAAGGACAGAAATCTCTATTAACTGTTCAATGTTGGTAACATGCAGCGATACTTAAGCAAGCTCGTAGGATAATTAAATATGAAAACAATGCAATTAAGTGCGCATAATTTAAAAATACTTAATATTTTAGTTTCCAAAGGCGCTCTTGCATATATTACAGTATCTATTTTACAATGTAAATGTGGATATCAATCAATTTATACTAATTTAAATTAGAAGCAAGATGGTACGTGATCAAGAAATAACAAAGCAAAGTTAGTTCATATTATATTTGGAACATTCTCTTTCCAGTATCCCATTATTATCGTAACTTTAGCAGCAAATCCCAATAACAAAGTTGTGAGAGAGGCTGGAAAAAAAAAAACAAGGGAGAAGAGGATTACGAGGTTTTCCCCTGCGACTCCTTGAATTGAGCTCTATCTGCCTGCCCCTAACAGCTCTATTTAACAAGAATAACTCATTTCTGAGATTCACACCAAAATGAGAAAAGCAGAACAGAAGTTTCATTACTCCCTACCCTGTCCAAGGTTACATAAACAGAAAAAATCAAGTGAACAGAAATGGATGTATACAACCCACAGAAAAGACGGAAAATTGAAAAATACAAAATCCCGAGGCTAAGCTTAGAATTAGTTCTTTTAACCAACACACAACGCAGAAACGGAACACAGGAGAATGAAGAGGTAGGAGTCAAGAAGCAAAGACACACTAACCAAGCTCTGGGCAGGACGAGACCATCCCACAGACCTCCCGGTCACCAATGGCTTTACCGAGGAACACGTGGGCTCTTCCACTACAAAACGGAGGGCCACGAAGATGATTAGAGGGATGGAGCATCTCTCCTACAAAGACAGACTGAGAGAGATGGGGCTGTTCAGCCTGGAGAAGAGAAGGCTCCGAGGAGACCTTAGAGCAGCCTTCCAGGATCTGAAGGGAGCTCCAGGAGAGCAGGAGAGGGACTCTTGGTCAGGAAGTGTAGTGATAGGACAAGGGGTAATGGTTTTAAACTGGAAGAGGGGAGATTTAGATGAGATCTTAGGAAGAACTTCTTTGCTGTGAGAGTGGTGAGGCACTGGAACAGGTTGCCCAGAGAAGCTGTGGCTGCCCCATCCCTGGAGGTGTTTAAGGCCAGGCTTGATAGGGCTTGGAGCAACTTGGTCTAGTGGGAGGTGCCCCTGTCCATGGCAGAGGGGTTGGAACATGATGATCTTCAAGGTCCTTTCCAACTCTAACCATTCTATGATTCTATGAAAATGCTCCCACCATACCCAGTTTGGTCTTTCCCACCGCCCACAAAACTATCAACCTCTCCCCAGTTCAGGCTCCGCTCAGACCGTCAGCCCAAACTTCTGTTAGATATAACAGGTGACAGACGTGGGAAGGCATCATAAGACTTGAAATACTGGCAATATATCTCAAAATGTATGACAGCTAATTAAATAAGCAATTTACCACTAATAAAGAAGCCAGTTAACATTAAAATGTACCACATTTTTAGTTACTCTAGGAAAATGTTAATTCCTAGTCTAGGTACACCAGTGGGCTACAAGGATGATGAGGGCCTTCAAGCACCTCCCTGATGAGGAAAGGTTGAGGGACGTGGGTCTTTTTAGTCTGGAGAAGAGAAGGCTGAGGAGGGATCTCATCAACTCTTATAAATACCCAAAGGGTGGCTGTCGGGAGTATGGGGACAATCTTTTTTCAGCAGTGAGAAGACAAGAGGAAATGGGCACAAACTTGAACATCAGAAGTTCCATCTAAACATGAGGAGGAACTTTTCTCCTTTGAAAGTGCCAGAGCCCTGGAATGGGCTGCCCAGAGAGGCGGTGGTGTTTCCATCTCTGGAGACATTCAAACCCCTCCTGGACACGTTCCTGTGGGACCTGCTCTGGATAATCCTGCTCTGGCAGGGGGTTGGACTAGATGATCTCCAGAGGTCCCTTCCAGCCCATATCATCCTGTGAATCTGTGGCTGTTGATCCCAATTCCTGCTGTGCCAGCTACATGACTGCATGGAGTTTTAGTGCAACTTTTAAAGTTGTCCTCAACACCCTTACAAGGCTGCGAATCGTTCCAACCGATCCTTCTTCATAACCCCTCCTTCTCACCCACCTCCAAAATGTGACTGCACGTACATGAAATATTTCAGGAGCTATTTAGCCCCGAGTCATTTTGCTGTCCTGTTCATTTTAAATAATTGAAAATAATAATGATAATAATGAAAACAGAAGTATCACACACCTTTACAAGACTATCACTAGGAAAACACCCTTGAATTGAAAACAATAGTTGAGAGACTTGCTATTTCAGCTCTCTGTGCTGGTAAATCCTGCCGTACATAAACTGTGAGGCTTTTCTCGATGAATATAATGGATAAAGGCATCCAGATTCTGTAATTAAACATTTAAAAAATAATCATATTGTAAGCGATGATGGGAAGGATTTTGTGATTCTGCTTTCAACGGGATTAAGCACACAGCATTCTTACAGGGCAGTTTTTCCTTGTTTATTGTAAAGTTATTTAATCTGGCAGCATGAGGAAATTTACTGGGATCCCTTGTATTTTCTCGGACAAAATAATTTCTAAATTCTTTCACCACATTGATTCAGTAGATGTCAACACACACCAACACGAGCATCAATCACTAACTTGTAACTCCTCTGTTACCTAAAGCTACCGCAAGACATGTGAAATTTAAGAATTTATATATTCTACAACAGAGTGGAGCAGCTGGTTGTCTGTCCTACCCCAGTCTTGCCCTCAAAGAACAGCATCTTTCTGCACCCCAGATCCTTCCCCTCAGCTACTGAATTTCAAACGCATTTGACAGCCAAGCATTAGAAAGCATTTCAAGAACACCAGCACAACCACCAGCTTCAGGGCCTTCCAAAATTTTGTCTGGTCCATTTGCAGGCATTATCCCAAAGGTTTCCCCCCCTTTGTATTGTCAGAAGCTTTCCCAGATTCCCCAGACTCATTGATACATCGGCTTTTCCAAAGTCTTGGAAGTCTCCAGGATTCTCCCACCTCTGCCTTTCTACAGTCAGACTTGCTGATCATTTCCAAGCTAAATGATTCTATATGCACCGAGTACAGCTGCAGAAGCTCTAGATGCAAGTCTCTATCATTATCTCCTCCAAGCTCAACACTATCATCAAATCATCTTTTCTTTCTCACCAGGAATGCTTTCCATTTTTTCCAGACAGGGTTATGCACAGGCAGACACAGCAAGAAGTACCAAGATACCATTCCCTTCCTAGCTGAGGAGACCAACCCTTTTGATGGGAAAGGACTGGTAAAGAAAACCAGTAAGAAGGATGAAAAGATGAATATAGAAACTTGAAAGCATCAATAATGTGGAAGGGGAAGGATACGGGATTCGGAAAGGCTAATCGACAATTAAACAAGGAATCACACAGAGTCACGGAATGGTAGAGGCTGTAAGGGACCTCTGGAGATCATCTCATCCAATGCCCTGCCAAAGCAGGTCCTCCTAGAGAAGGCTGCACAGGAACTTGTCCACCTGGGTTTGGAATGCCTCCAGAGATGGAGACTCCACCACTTCTCTTGGCAGCCTGTTCCAAGGCTCTGGCACTTTCAAAGGAAAGAAGCTCCTCCTCATGTTTAGATGGAACTTCTTATGGTCCAGTTTGTGCCCACTTCCCTTTCTCCTGTCACTGGGCACCACCGAGAAGAATTTGGAAAAGGAATACAGATAATAATGATGGAAAAGGGAGTGGTGTTAACTGGAAACAGAAACCTTTGTAACCATTCTGCAGCTGACCCATGCCCAGTAAGAGGCTTTCCCCATTCATCCTGAACACATCCTTTTCAAGAAATTTCTAGGAGTGCAACAGAAGTCTTAACATTCAAATAAAGTAAGTCACAAGACGTTGCAGGATACACAAGTGGATGTCTTCACTTTGCAAATCAGCTCAACAGTATGAAGATGATCTATGACACGTAACAGTGGTCTATAAATCTAATCAGGAAACACTGCAATACTACCATTGTCAGCAATTTATTTCCAAGTTATGCAAATGGATTGATCCTTAAGAAAAGATGTAAATACATTAATTACCCTCAAGAAATCTACCACTCTGGTTTGGATAAAACTGGTTAACAGCTTCGAAAGTTATTCTAGGAAAGAGGGAAGATAAGGCCTACAAAGCTATAGGGCTACAAAGACGATGAGAGCCTTGGAGCACCTCTCTTACCAGGAACGGCTGAGGGACTTGGGTCTTTTTACTCTGGAGAAGAGAAGGCTGAGGGGGGATCTGATCAACATCTAGAAATACTTAAAGAGTGGGTGTCAGGAGGAAGGGGACGGTATTTTTCCAGTGACGCCCAGTGATAGGACAAGAGGAAATGTGCCCAAACCGGACCATAAGAAGTTCCATCTAAACCTGGGGAGGAACTTCTTCACTTTGAGGGTGGCAAAGCCCTGGAAGAGGCTGCCAGAGAGGCGATGGAGTCTCCGTCTCTGGAGACATTCAAAACCCACTTGGACACATTCCTGTGCAACCTGCTCTGGGTAGATCTGCTCTGTCTGGAGAGTTGGACGAGACTATGTCCGGAGGTCCATTCCAATCCCATATCACTCCATGATAAAAACAAATTATATAAGAGGCCATAATGCAATGATACTGTGAAAAACACCATGGAAAACAAGCAGGGGAAGTGTGTCTTTACAGGTAAAAGTTACAGAAAGGAAAAAGAGTTTCACTTAAAGATACCACTCATTAATACATCTCCCGATGCCCTTAACCAGATTTCTCAGTGGTTGGAGTTGCACTGAAAGATAAATCAAGATGCCAAAATTCTAATTTGTACATTTAAAGCAATCTAACACCTTAACTCCACATATTCAAGGGAGTAAAAACTATTCAGCCCCAGTAAAAAAAAAAAAAAGTGTAACCATCTCTTTATCAAGTCCTGATTTTATTTAATCGATGATGTGGGCAATGAAACAGTGCACAAAGTCTGAAAGCAAACACTTCACCTAAAATTAGGTACAAAGAAGCCCGCAGTGATAAATAAGTGCATCTTTAACAGCTGTTGTGGTGTGCTCAAATCTAATCTCCTGTTCATTCATTCAAGTTATACCAACAGGCTGATATGTGGATGTTTTGTATCGGAGCAGAGAGAACAGTAATTCCAGAATTTGTTTATTCCGCTCAGATGCGAACTACAGCACATTCGGTCTCATCGCTGCCTACTCGAGAAGGGTACATGGAAAAGAATTTCAACAGCATTTGTAACGAGGTCCTGTAAATGAGAATCACTGACTTAAAAAAAGGCACAGAATCTGTAAGTACTTTCTTAGGTCTTAAGGGTAACGTTTCATTGAATCACAGAATCAACCAGACCAAAAGGGACCTCCAAAGGTCATCTAGTCCCACCTCCCCGCAGTCACAGGGACACCCCCAACTAGACCAGGTTGCCCAGGGCCTCATCCAGCCTCACCTTGAATATCTCCAGGGAAGGGGCCTCAACCACCTCCCTGCGCAACCTGGTCCAGTGTTCCAACACCCTCACAGGAAAGAAATTTTTCCTAATATCCAACCTAAATCTACTCTTCTCCAACTTCAAGCCATTGCCCCTCATCCTATCNGATCTGCTGGCAACACATCTTTTGATGCAGTCCAGGATGGGATTGGTCTTCCAGGCTGCAAGTGCGCACTGCCTGCTCATGTCCAGCTTCTTGTCCATCATCCCAAGTCCCTTTCCTCAGGGCTGCTTTCTAACCCCTCATCCCTCCGTCTGCATTGATAGCCAGAACTGTTTCAGCCCAGGTGCAGAACCCTGCACTTGCTCATGTTGAACCTCATCAGGTTCAGCTTGGCCCACCTCTCCAGCCTGTCCAGGTCCCTCTGGATGACATCCCATACCTCTGTTGTATCAACACCACCACACAGTTTCCTCATTTTCCACATCCAAAACAGCAGGATGTTTATTTTAGAGAATAATCTGAAAGTCAAGCTTTAGTAACACAGTGACAGAATGCCTGTTTCAAGTAATATTAATGGCAGGACACAAGAAATCACGTCAGAAGTAGCTGCTGTACACGTTTCAAATACACACATCACAAAAACATCAAAGGGACATGGATTTGGGTCTGTTGAGGAAAGCACACGTTATTTCCAAAACATCCTAATATGTCAACCTTCACAGAATCACAAAATGATGTGGGGTCGGAAGGGACCTCTGGAGATCATCTAGTCCAACCCCCAGTCACCATCTAGTTGTCAAGTTCAAAATGCAGTAACTGAAATATTTCCAGCCCAATATTTACTATCAGGGCTTGTAATAAGAACTGTAAACTGGTATTAAACAACACAAAACTATGACTGTCCCATCATCGGAGGTGTTTAAGGCCAGGCTGGATGGGGCTTGGAGCAACCTGGTCTGGTGGGAGGTGTCCCTGCCCAGGACAAAGATCAAGTTCCAACCCCCGTGATGTCCCTTCCAACTCTAACCATTCTATGATTCTGTGATGTTGATGACTATTTTCATTTTTCAGAAATTATGTAAAAATAAAGGGGAAATGCTGAAATGTTAAAAATTCTCACAACAACAGTAATCTAAACTTCATTTTCAATAAAGGGTAATGAGATCTGCTTACATATATATATATAAAACCTTTTCAAATGCTTAGTCTCTAAGCCAATGTAATACTTAGAACACTAAAACCAATCAGTAATGGAGATCTAACAAGTTGCGAGCAGTAAGAAAAACAAGATACTCCAGAAGGATGTTCTAAGTAGCAGTATTGTGGAAAAGAAAAAATAAAAATTGGATCCCATTCTAAGAATTAACAGCCATGAAAAGTCACCAAGCAGCAGATTAACCCAGTATGAACGAGCAAATGCAAGAGGGTAATAGCATCGCAACTACCGGGAAGCAAATCCAGGAATTTTATTTGATAAAAGGTTCAGGGAAAAAAAAGAAAGCAGCTGTTCTAGCAAGCAAGAGGTCAAATATAAAAAGCCTAAGGAGAAAGAATAATCTGATGTCAGCAAAGAAGCTTCCAGTTAATTCAAAAATATGTAAGGTTCACTTTTTCCTTGAATAAAACGTTCTCTCCCCTGCAAACAACAGAGCAGATTAGAAGCTGCCAGTGTGTTCAAAAATTCTCCTCCACAGAGACACTGACACAGAAACAGAAGACTGGTCCTCAGTCAAAATTTTGTTGATAAAGCGATGGGATGTGATATCCCATGCCGCTTCCCAAAAATCATAGAATGGTTAGAGTTGGAAGGGACCCCAGAGATCATCGATTTACAACCCCCCTGCCATGGGCAGGGGCACCTCCCACCACACCAGGTTGCTCCAAGCCCCATCCAGCCTGGCCTTGAACCCCTCCAGGGATGGGGCAGCCACAGCTTCNAACCCTCTAATCATCTTTGTGGTCCTCCACTGGACCCATTCCAACAGGTCTATGTCCTATGTTGAGGACCCCGGAGCTGAATTATGGTTTCCTTAGGTTTCTGATCAGCATTGAAGCCAATTTTCCATAGAATTCATGAAGTCAGTGATTATTTCTACCAATTTCTGCAGATAGTACTTTTCTACTTAATTTTCGGCTTACTCTGTGCCATCTTCCCCCATCAAGAAATGTCACTTAGTAATACCAGGGATAATTGAGTCTCTCACTGAAAGAGAAGAGGAAAAAAAGTAGAAGAAAATAAGAAAAAAGCCAAATATCTCGGCTGAACTATTCATCTCAACTCTTTCTGTATAAAGCTCCAGAGATTAAGGAGAAACAGAAGCCTTTCCCAGGATAGCATGAACCACCATATCTCCCTTTCAGACTAAATTACTATCTTAGATTAGATGCTTATTTTTCAGCTGATTAACATTAGGTGAAATCAAACACAGTTAATGAAGCTAGAAATGAAAATCAGATAAAGTGGCTTCATGAAGCTTTGTCAGAGAGAGGCAGAAAAAAAAATAACCTAGTTTTTAAATTTATATTTCAAAAAACAGGGAGTAATATCTGAGAAACACAATTTTCAGTCTGGTGTTCCCCAAAACTTCAGTAATAAATCGCAACGTGAGATCAAGGATAATCAAGGAGTTCAATGCACACACAAACCAGTCTCGGGGAAAAAAAAAAGAAAAAAAAAAAACAAGATTGCAGCAGCGGCAACAACTGCTTACTGTTCCCCTGGGGCAGAAGAAAAGAAGTATCTAAATGGTTATGTCCTGTTTAACTGAAAAATAACTAGTGCAAAGCTTTAAGCAGCATCACTATACAATACACTTAACCTGCCTGATCTGACAAGTGATGAAGAGTTTTAGTAACACTTCGCTGCAGCCTGAAGATGAAAAGAATTAAACAAAGCTTTTCTTTTCATCTTAATGCAAGAAACCAGACGTTTAAAGTATTTTCTAATAGCACACTAGAGATCCTCTAACTGGTAAATAACCTGAGAGGGAAAGAGAAGCAGCATTTACTATTAAACTCGCAAGATACACGGCAGGCTCCTCGTCCTGCACAACAGTCTCTTACCCGTTCATTGGAGACGTGGTTTAGAAATATTTTGATACTTTCTCCCCTTATAGCAGTCCCTTGCTTTTCATTTTATCTATAGGTGAAGTTACTTGGAAAGATCATTTGGATAAGAATATATTTTACTATAAAACCAGAGAGGACGCTATATAACAGAATGACAATTTCCTCGCATGGTGCTATCAAGACTAATATTGGTGAAAGGAAAGAGTTGGAATTTAGTCATTGGTTTTATTTCACTGAAATTATCCATATTTTTTCATTTTATTCTTTAAGAGGAAAATCATTCAAACTGCTCTAAATGACTACTAGTCTAACAATCTTTTAAATGACAAACCCTTTTATCTTAGCCAGCTCTCTGGTCTCTTTGACCTCTCATCCCAGGAAGGTCTCTGAAGGACAAAGGAGAAATAGCTGGGTTTTATTCTGCTGCCCAGACACAGCATGGACTAAAGTAGTCAAAGGCTGAAATTTCAGAGGAAATATTAAATAGTTCACTGCCTACTACTGGCAGTCTGCAATTTAACTCTCAATATGAACAAAGAACTTGAGCAAGGGTGAACTTTGACTTCTACAAGAACATACATGGAGGATTTCTACCAAGAACCACAGCAGATGTGTCCCAAACAGGTATCATCTTCTAGCAAATTCTGATTTCTAATGGATAATACAATTGGAATCCAGAGTAAATAAACAAAAGAAAGAGGAAACCCCATGTTGCAAGATAGATTTTTATTTATCATAGAATGGTTAGACTTGGAAGGGACCTTAAAGATTATCCAGTTCCAACCCCCCTGCCATGGGCAGGGACACCTCCCACCACACCAGGTTGCTCCAAGCCCCATCCAGCCTGGCCTTAAACCCCTCCAGGGATGGGGCAGCCACAGCTTCTCTGGGCAACCTCTTCCAGTGCCTCACCACCCTCACAGCAAAGATTTTTTTCCTGAGATCTCATCTGAATCTCCCCTCTCCCAATTTAAAACTGTTCCCCCACTTCCCGGCAAAGTGTCCCTCTCCAGCTCTCCTGGAGCTCTCTTCAGATCCTGGAAGGCTGCTGGAAGGTCTCCCTGGAGCCTTTTCTTCTCCAGGCTGAACAGCCCCAGCTCTCTCAGCCTGTCTTCATAGGAGAGGTGCTCCATCCCTCTGATCATCTTTGTGGCCCTTTAACTCTAATATGAAAAAAATGAAACAAAACAAAACAAAACAATAACCACCCAACCCTAACTGTTTTTCCACGCACCTGCCTCAAACATTTGATTAAATATTTTCAAAAAGTTCAGCCCAAGGCTCCAACTGTCTGTACTCAAATGTCAAAAACTTCGCCAGGATTTAACTACCGAACAATTGGGTAGTTGGAACTGGCGAAAAAGGAATGGCACTAATTCCATGCATAAATGCATAACCATTTAGCCCTTAAAACCTCATTCTCACCTGCTGTTTTGCGAAGGGTTCCATGAACTGTGCCCAATCCCTTTTTCCCAAGTTCATTTTTTCTTTCCTCTGTGTTTTTAGAGACATTTTCCTCAGCTTTCTTAATTAAGCTTAAGTGCAGCGCTAGAAATTAAGACAAGCATCACATACCAGCCACCAACAGTTGTTTTTCCACACAATTTTCTGCTAACTGCTGGAAGATTATGTTTTAACATGCACGAATCTCGTGCTTCCACATCAAAAATCAGGTAGCTCTAACTTTTAACTCGCAAGCCGTTTTCCAAGCAAATACTTTGGACATGCTTGTTAGACCAGCGATGACAAAAATTGCTTTATATGTGCATCGCACAACTACTCCGAAAAGATTTTTAGAGCAAACGTCTGTACTCGGTAAACCCTAATAGAGCCCGTGCAGCCCTAAGCAGAGTAGCATGAAATTTAATTTTGACAAATCCACCAGAGACCGAAAAGCACAAGGTATGCGGTCCACAAGAATTACCCCTTTTGAAGAATATATAGAAACAAAAATGACACTTCTAAATGAATGCCCATCAAAAGAGAAATTCTACCTATCTGCAAAAAAAGAGCCACACAAAGAAAAAACCATTTGCAAAAGAAGAAAAAAAGAACTCTAAAAGAAGCTGACGATCATCACAATGAATCTACCACTGCCTGAGACCAAGTTATTTGTGTAAATAAGTAAGACACGACCTGACAGATTGAGTGCTCTTTCTTAAAATTTCATTTGGAACATCAGAAGTTTTCTCTAAGTTGTAAAACGAGATACACTAAATAAATCAATCGAATGACCCTTTAATATTTGACAATATTTGTGAGATATATTGCCTTTCTCCCTGACGCCCATGGAGGGGGAAAGATAAAAATAACCAAAATAAAACACAACTCAATCCCACAAACTCACAACCCCCTTCTATCTCCATTTGCAGAACACTCACAAACCTCAGAATTTGTTTCTCTAGTTGCTTTTCCAAAGCTGAATAACAACAAATAAAGCAATAGCGGGAGCAGACGGAGAGAGGGAGGCTGGGAATCAATTACTCCAGTTCTAGCCTTAAACGCCTCCCACACACGGACCACTTTTTATACGAGGTTGAACACGGTCATTTCATTACAATGAAAGAAAAAAAAGAGGGAGAGAGGAAGGGAGTCATGGAGAGACTTCTACATTGGGCCCATCCTTCCAACCGCACGATCAAACTTAAGGCAAACTTATATGATGCCAAACTCTGGGTTAATATTAACACAAATGTCATTTACGTGCATTTAGTGGATGCATTTCATGGATTTGGTGCTAAACTGAGAGATAAATACACTATTTCATGGCGCTAGTTAGGTCGGCTTTTTTTAATTGTTATCACTAATTTACCTGTAAAAGTTCTTTTTCTTTGTTTAGAAAAAAATATTAAGTCTTTCGTAGAACAGTAGAAAGTATTATTTCAGTGTCAGGGAAAAAAAATAATTCTAGCTTATGAAAGCTTGAGGATTCTTTCACCTTTAAACACTCTCCAGCTGAAGATACAGTCCAGACCACCTGAGCTATTCCCGTGTTCTCCAACTCCATTAATTAAGCATGACTGAGCTTCCTCCCTTTCACCAGGACTAGCACTTTGTTGCCCAGTGGTGAAGTTGCTCAAGCAGCTGATTCGGGAAAGAGAAACTTAAGATTGACATAATCTGCACAGAATCACAGAATTGTTACAGTTGGAAAGGACCTGTGAGATCACCGAGTCCAACCACACACAAAACCACAATCCACTCCCTACGATCTCAGCCACTAGAGCGTGCCCTCNGACCTCTTGCAGGTAGCTGTAGAGGGCAAAAAGGTCTCCCCTCAGCCTCCTCCAAACTAAACATGCCCAGTTCCCTCAGCCTCTCCTCATAGGACTTGTTCTCCAGACCCCTCACCAGCCTGGTGGCTCTCCTCTGGACACGTTCCAGCATTTCAAGGTCCTTCTTGTAGTGAGGGGTCCAGAACTGAACACAACACTTGAGATGAGGCCTCACCAGTGCCATGTACAGAGGAACAACCACTTCCCTTGTTCCATATTCAACATTCCAAGCCTTTTAAACAATTAAATAGGCTTTTTGCCTACCCTAATATTCTCATCGTGTCTACCCAACCCTCCATTAAGTACCACCCTCTTGATGGGATTAACAGTGTACTTTGAGAATGATGAGCTAAGCCCATCTGCAGCACTGAACTCCCAAATTACTATGAAATAAAAGGAAAAAACAAACAAACAAACAAACCCACAGATGTACAAGCTGCACGATTTGAAAGTTTTTCCTTCTATTTTCAGGACCATTTTACAAGGACACACCCATCCACCTGAATGCATTCACAGAACACCTTGCACGTCACACTCACAGTGAGAAATTTAATTTATGCAGTACTTGCTTTGTCTCCCATGCATAATTCTACCTTCCCTCTACTCCTGCAATCCAGTGACATGAATGTCAGACTCAACTAAAGATTTGCTGTTACTGTGACAGCATTAGAAGTTTGGCATCTTTAGCAGTCTAGTGAGTTACAAGACGTTTCACCTTTTGATAATAAAATACTTCCATCAGTACTGAACCTTTAACCCAAAAAATATCAATATACATCACTGAAAATAAAGTTATCTCCAAGAAACCCACCGACAACTAAGTGGCACGCCACGAGAGAGCAGGAGCGAGCACTGCAGCGTTACGTATTCAAGAAAACCCAGGATGATGTGCTCAAATTTAGATCACATCAAAAAATATCCACCCTGAGCCGACTATCGCCTGGGTGTCTGTTGTGGTTTCAGATAAATTGACCAAAAACCAGGATGATAGATGGCCTTTCCTCCTCCCCACCCAAAAAAAAAAAGAGAAGTGAGGAAGAGATAAGGAGATTTCCAAGTTTAGAGTGAACTAAACTACTTTAAGTAATAATATTAAAATTAAAAAAAAAAAAAGAAGAAAATAGTGAAATAGATACAATATATACAAAACCAAGCCCCCAGGGTGACAATCCTGTCACCAGCAGGCACTGGAGAAGTCCCAAACTGGACTGAGCAACAGCTGGAAATTGAATTCCAGATCTAGAGTCAAGAACACAGGAATTGTGGTCAAAGGCAGACGAACAGACAGGATCCTCTTCGGACAACGGTCATCGAAGAAAGAGAGTCGACCCTTTGATCCGTCAGCTCTTATACTGAGCATGGGGCAGATGGGATGGAATACCCCAGTTGGTCAGGTTTGGGTCACTTGTCTTTTCTGCTCCTCCCCACAGGTGTGACCCCTCTATACTTTTCCATTTCCAACTCTCCAACAGGGCAAATAACTGAAATTGTCTGACCCTGGTTGTTCTAGCAATAAGTATAAGCAAGAGCCTCTCTGCACACCGTTCCTTGGCATGAAAGACAAACACAAGAACTTTAAGGACAAACCGTTTTCTCCACAAAATGCTGTTAATTTCAGAGCATCAGAAGAGGCCTAGCTAAGATGTAAAATTGGTTCTGTTTTACTTCAGGAGAGTGTCAGAAGCATTTCGATGAAGTTGCCCTTCCCCTACAAGTCCATCAATTACACCAAATATTTGCCTCCTTCAACAAGAACAGTAGGACAAACCTTACCCAACAAAACTGCCAAATATTCTTTGGAATCTATTTCTGCCATGACAGTTGCATTACAGGCTTCCAAGATTTTCAGACCAAAAGCCTACAACAAATCATCAGTATTTTTCACAAATATCTCTGCATCCCTTTGAAAAACTCTTTTGTTTTTCCCCTAGACGTCAGAGAGAAATCAAAACAAAAATCACAAGTCTATTATTTAAAACAAACCCAGCATTACCCTATAAGATGCAAATCATGGCCTTCCAGGCTACCAGTGATCCACAGAGCAGCTTGGTTTGTTGACTGGGAATTCCTACTTGAATTATTTTGCAGAGGTTTTTGGCCCCTGTTAAGTACAAAACCTCCCTCTAAAGATTACACAGAACGGTACTTAAAGGAGGGAAAAATAAGCATTATCAAACGGAGAGACCAAGCTCTTCTGGGTGACGCCACAAGAAGAAACACTGCAAATCCGTGTCAGCGGCTGAAAAAATCTGCCTGAAACTCACAGTGTCTCACGATGATGAGAAGGGAAACGCATGCACCGAAATGTCCTGTTAAACCTCTGTTTTTTTTCCTTTTCTAAAAATAAGAGGAATTTTACAAAATAAAAATGACCGATATGTCATGTTATTTCTTCTTTCAGTTCATGCAGAGAAAGCGGTGTTGCTACAAAAAGGTAGAGGAAAACAATGAATATATTAAAGGGCACAGAACTAATAGGATTTATTTGGCATAAGTTTAGCCAAACTCCGTAAACTTCCACATCCTCATAAAAAGTGAAAATACAAACCAATTCAACGTTGTCTTGGGATACACGTTGCATGAGACCAGTCCAAGCGGTCACAATGATTCCTTCTCACCTTATAAGGATTAAAAATGCTTTGTTACACACAGGAAGCTTATTTTCACACCCTACTGCCAAATGGCAGGATCACAAAATTATTCAGGTTGGAAGGAGCCTCAGAAGATCATTTTGTCAAATTCTCTGTTCCAAGCAGGGTCACCCTTGAGATCACACCGGGTGGGTCAGGGGTTTATATACTCACATCACAAAAGCCTTCACAGATGGAGACCGTACAGCCTCGCTGGGAAACCTCTTTCAGTGCCCGAATGGTTTGATCATAACCAAGTTTTTCCTTATTGCCACCCTGAACCTCTCCTGCTTCAACATCCACTGCTTCCTACCCTGATACGATGAATCGCCATGAAAAGCCACCAATTTGGGGTGATCTCCATTGAGAAGCAGGTACTCCACCTCCTCTTCCAGGGCATCAAGAAAGCTATTAAACAGGACAAACTGCTGCAGAACCCCAACATGATACCAGCCTCTAGACAGAAGGCGAGGCATTAGCCACAATTCTCTGACCCTGACCATCCAACCAGTTTTTTTAACCTAACTTGATGTACAGTCACCCATGCTGCAATGTTCTAACTTGGAAATAGGACTATTGGGAAAGGGAATGTTGAACACCTTGCTGAAGTTCAGGTCACACCTACTGGCCTCCTCTCATACACGAATCCACCCACTTTATAGTCTGTCTCTGCTTCCACCTTCTGCTGACCTCGGTTTTTACACTGAAGCTCAAACAGGGAGCTCCCTGTTTAACCAGACCAGTCTCCCAATAGATCTATTAATTTTCCCAGATACTGGAATGGATCATTTTTTCACCAGGATGACGTCATCCTTAAGGACTTCATAGCTTTCCTGAGCTTATCCCTCAGAGCTGCTCCCCATGGGATCCCACCAACTAGCTCTCCTCCTAAGCTGAAGCTTGGTCTCTAAAAGTCAAGGTAAATCCTGGGTGCATCTCAAACTAGAACCAAATTCTTCAAATACTCCTTCCTGTACATCTCAGTGATACCTCCTTATATATTTCTGATTGAATCAAGACACACTGGGCCACTGAAACTCCACCGAAAGACACATACACCAACACAAGAGCGTACACAATTAAAATACATCATTCCACACAAATCACAGAATCCTAGAATGGTTAGAGTTGGAAGGGACCTCAAAGATCATCCAGTTCCAACCCCCCTGCCATGGGCAGGGACACCTCCCACCACACCAGGTGGCTCCAAGCCCCATCCAGCCTGGCCTTGAACCCCTCCAGGGATGGGGCAGCCACAGCTATTCTGGCCAACATGGGACAGTGCCTCACCACCCTCACAGCAAAGAGGTTCTTCCTAATATCTCATCTAAATCTTCCCTCTTTCAATTTAAAAATCACTACCCCTTGTCCTGTCACTCCGTTCCGTGGTAAGAGTCCCAATGAACAACCCTAAGAAATGTCATTTTCTCCACTGGGGACACGCCAGGTCTAAATCAACTTCTGAGGAGGCACGAGGATGGTACAGTAATAACAACAAATAATAGAGCTTTTTAAAAAAATTAAAACCAGAAAATTTTTCTGTATCCTCGGTGTAATCTGTTTCTTTAGAGGGAAAAATTGGCTGTCTGAGATGCAGAGACTCTTGATAATTTAAGCATTTCTTTGTCTGTTTTTTTGTTGTTTTTTTTTTTTTTTTCCATAATAGGCTATTAGCTTTTTTTTTTTTCCAAGCTAAAATGAATTAAACCATTCCCTTTGTCTGTTATGACTAAACCTTTAGGTATAACACACACTCAGAAGAAAAAAAAAAAACAAAGTATTCTTTGTCTGACTAAATTACCTACCATCAATATTGCTTTAGGAATTACAGACATACTTTAAAGATTTTACACTTGTTAAATATTTCAGTGCATTTAATATTACTCAGAAAATGATCCAAGCAAGCTAGGATGCTTTAAGACATAGTATTTAGATGTCAGGTTTCTTTCTAAGTGTATGTAATTTCATTTTCGGACCCCAAACTGAAGTTCAATAAATTCATCATCTATGGCCAAGCAACAAGATATACATTCTTTCATGTAATCTAATCCATTATTCTTCCACCAAGAGCTATCAAATATCATTTTTAATGGCCCTAATGTTTCTCCCTTTAGACATCTTCTATATTTTTGTAGCAAAGTGTTATTTGTCTAGAATATATAATGATATAAACGCAGGGTGACAAACTGTCAGGTTTTGGTAATCCAAAAGCTAAAGCCAGCTGCCAAACACCACCATCCTTGACACCTTATTGGACAAATGCAGACTCCAACATAGGTGAGATGTAGCTACAAAAGAAACAAGGAGATTGACTGTTCTTACAGTATCAGAGGAATGCAATAGTTTGAAATTGCAATTTGGCCAATGACGAGTGGGGTTCATCAGGGGTTGTTACTAGGACCAGTGCTGTTTAACAGCTTTGTCGGAGGCATGGACAGTGGCATAGAATGTACCCTCAGCAAATTCACTGTCGACACCAAGTTCTGTGGTGTGGTCAACACACTGGAGGGAAGGGATGCCATCCAGAGGCATCTGGACCAGCTCAAGAGGTGGGCACATGCAAACCTCATGGAAGTTCAACCAAGCCAAGGGCAGGGTCCTGCAGCTGGGATGGGGCGATCCCAGGCACAAATACAGGTTGGGCGGAGAATGGCTGGAGAGCAGCCCGGAGGAGAAGGACTTGGGAGTGCTCCTGGATGAGAAGCTCAACACAAGCCAACAGTGTGCGCTGGCAGCCCAGAAAGCCACCTGCATCCCAAGCTACATCAAAAGAAGGCTCTGGGGAAACCTAATAGCAGCCTTCCAGTATCTGAGTGGAACCTACAGGAGAGCTGGAGAGGGACTCTTTGTCAGGGAGTGGAGTGATAAAACGAGGGGTAATGGTTTTAAAATCAAAGAGGGGAGATTTAGATTAGATATCAGAAAGATTCTTTCCTTTGAGGGTGGTGAGACCCTGGCCCAGGTTGCCCAGAGACCCTGTGGCTTCTCCATCCCTGGAGGGGTTCAAGGCCAGGCTGGATGGGGCTTGGAGCAACCTGGTGTGGTGGGAGGTGTCCCTGCCCATGGCAAGGGGGTTGGAACTCACTGATCTTTAAGGTCCCCTCTAACTTTAACCATTCTACGATTCTAAGATTCTAATTCTTCATCAGAAAACATTCAATGAAAGAGAAATGGGTGGTATGGCAACATGTACTTAAGTATAATTTTATCCTCTTAAATGAAAATCATTTTAGCAACTGAGGTATAACCCGTTACACTTTCCTGGGGAAATACAAGCACTTCACCTAAATCACTAGTTCCTGAAGCAAAACATGCATAAGGTTTGCCACGCTTGCAAGCAGATGAAGAGATTCATTAAGCTTTTCAATAAATAAAAATACAAAAAAAAAAAGCACTAATTCCAACATAGAAAGAGAAAGAAAATACAGCATCAAGATACGTACATACTGCAAATCAACAAGGAATTATCTCAGTATTAAAGCCTTCATCTCCAGTCAACACATCCCAAACATCACAGGTGCTTATTCCCCAGACTCTTTCCATAAGCCAGGTTTAAGGATGAAGAAGCAGGAAGCGCTGCCATGAAAATAGATATGACATGCAAGCATTGTTTTATATATATCCTATATCTAAAATAATTTCTTCCTCAAAGTAAAATACATAATGAGTACGCTACTACGTAAAAAGAACATCTCTCTTACAAGGAAAGGCTGAGGGACTTGGGCCTTTTTAGTCTGGAGAAGGCTGAAGGGGCAACTGATCAATGCCTGCAACTTCTTAAAGGGTGGTTGTCAAGAGGATGAGGCCAGTCCTTTTTCAGCGGTACCCAGTAACAGAACTGAAAGTAATAGGCACAAACTGGACCATAAAGTTCCATCTGAACATGAGGAAGAACTTCTTCACTTTGAGGGTGGCAGAGCCCTGGAACAGGCTGCCAGAAAGATGGTGGAGTCTCCATCTCTGAAGGCATTCAAAACCCACCTGGACACGTTCCTGTGCAACCTCCTCTGGGTGGACATGCTTTGGCAGAGCGTTGGACTAGATGATCTCCAGAGGTTCCTTCCAACCCCACATCATTCTGTGATTCCATAATTCTCACATAAGCCAGATGAACTGTCCCCCAAAACATCTTTTTCTTTCTACTGACTACAGAGGGAGTCCAGCTCAGATACAGACATCTACACCACAGACACCTTCAATTAAGCAACAGGAATCCAATTTCCTATGCTTCAGATGAAAGGAAGATGCTACATTCTGGTCATTCAAGTCTCACTGCAAGGCCTTCTACTGTCACATGACTTGTTGAGTTTCTGTGGGGATTTTTTGATGCATCAATGCAGATCTTAATACTCTGGGAGTGCTGATAAGAAGCCTTACTCTCATCTCACACATTTCACAGAGTCAACAAACATAAATCACGTGCTCCAATCTCTGCTCATCATATTCACTCCTCTCTGGCTATAGCGTGTTCACTGCGCTGAAGTGTTTTAAATTAGCAAACAAGGCTGCCTGGCACGGAGCCTGCCTGGTCCGGCCTCACTAATGAAATAGAAAACGTTAAGAAAGCCATCATTTTGAGCCATCGATCTGTATAAACTGTACATGACTTATTTCCACCGTTCCATGCTAAGAAAATAGCGTATTATTCTTTCAACATTTGCTTAAGCACATTTCAACAGAAGATCACCGTAGTAAAATTCGGTGTTAAGTAGACAAGAATTTTCACTTCAGAACTCAATAGACTTGGAATGAATATTCACTTTTTTTTAAAAAATAAAAAAAAAAAAGAAAAGCAACAGATGATACCTTAGGAAACCACATCTACTAAATGGTTGTGTTTTACATTTAAATGTCAGTCACAAGAAAATAGAGTAATATAACTCCTCTAAAAGCCTATAAACTATTTTCTTCTTCTAAAGGAGATGAGGAAAAA
>VZRU01008256.1:0-29156 GCA_013398155.1 Pedionomus torquatus
AAAAAAAAGGAGGAAACTAGTAATAAACATATTAGAAAAAAATCCTGTCCAGTCAGGAGAAGGACTAGAGAAGTTAAGAGACCTTTTCCATTTCTAGATTCTGTAATTGTCATGATAAATATGCCTAAAGCTTTAGCTTGCCACAGTAGATCAAAGAAAGTATCCGAGAGATCAAAGTAACTTATATACTTAATTGTCCAATACTGTCTTAAGCATAAAATCAATCCAATCAGTAATTCAGCAGAAAAATCAATTCTGCATACTCTAGAGAAAGCAGATATCCATTATTCAATAATTGTTACACAGCTGCTATAAAATGTACAATAAAGAAAAATGACCTTGAAAGTCATCAGATATGCTCCCACACTTACCAAAGCACATCTGTTGCACAGTAGTGAAGCCTTCCCTTGCTAAGATTCTTTTTTTAATTATTTATTTTTTCCATAGAGCTCCATAAAGGCTATAATACTAATCTCAGGGTGCTCCTCAAGTAGGGCTTAACATGGTGGCCAACATAGGTCACCTCTGCCGACCCCAGAGCAGTCCAGCAAAATATAGCCTGTTGCTGGCTCAGGTGACTGCAGAGCCAGAAGCACGCTGAAGCCCAAACCTAGAGACATCAATTATGCTACATCCCCAACCAGACCTTCCATACCATACCCATGATCACACTGGGAAGCACGCTTACCAAATGAACAGGTCAGCATCTCAGCATGGACATGATCTGCTACAGAGCTTACTTCTGAACCTCCCTGCGCTTTCCATTATTGCTCTCCCACTTCTCTCTCCACCACTTTAGGGTTTACATCTGCTCAGCTGGTTCCTACCTGTGGCCATGACTGCAGTGGTCAAAACACTGCAAAAAGTTTAAACACCTCACAGGTTCAAATACTTACCAGAAGCAACCCCTTCATTTCTCCACTGCCATTCACATCAAGATTTTCAAGGTAAATCAGCACTTTGTTATCCAACTACCACATCTAAGTGGCCATGTGGATCCTGGACTGCTGAAGGAGCTTCAAGGTATCAGCTGGAATAGAGCTGACTTTCTTACTAGCAGCTGGTACAATGCTGTGCTTTGGATTCAGGGTGAGAAATGGTATTAATAACACACTGATGTCTTCAGCTGTTGCTAAGCAATCAAGGCCTTTTCTGCTCCTCACACCACCCTGACAGCAAGTAGGCTGGGGGTATACAAGCAGTTGGGAGGGGACAGAGCCAGGATAGCTAATCCCAACTGACTAAAGGGATATTCCATACCATGTGACATCAGGATATCTGGGGCAAGTAGCATGAAGAGGGGAGACATTCAGAGTTATGGCATTTGTCTTCTCAAGTAACCATCACATATGATAGAGCTTCCCTGGAGATGGCTGAACGCTTCCCTGCTGATGGGAAGCAGCGAATGAATTCCTTGTTTTGCTTTGCTTGCATGCACAGCTTTCACTCTAACTATTAAGCTGTCTATCTCAATGTATGAGTTTTCCCACTTTTCCAATTCTCTTCCCCATCTCAACCAGGGGAAGTGAGTGAGCAGTTGCATGGTCCTAGTTGTAACCTGGGGCTAAACCACAAGGCATCAAATTCAAGACTAAACAGGAGCTGCCATCATCTAGAGACTATTCATCCCTGCATCCAGTTTGGTACAAAATACTGTACTTATGTGTTCGTTGACATCCTTTTGGTAAACAGCAATGACAGAGCTTTGGCTTTGAACCCTCCTTGCCAGTCAGAACAGATGAAGTGGGATAGTCACAAGTGAGGTGAGGAAACACACGCCACAATTTTACACTTGAGTAATTTCAAAGTTTCCACTGAAAAGCTGAAATTATTACAGTAACAACCATATGTGTTTTTAAAGACCTTGACAGAAACTTAAGATGTTTGACTTTTGCTCCTGAAGAAAATACTCCACTGTATTTTTTCCCCACACGGTGTTTACTCTTCACTAGCCTGAACATGCTTTCTCCCCATTTGATTCCTTTTGGTCTCATGCTCTCTTCCAGACATAGACAAACATTTGCGTTCATTCTTTCCTCCCTGCTCCTGATAGCAGCACTTTATGAAAGGTAGGAAAGCACATTGCAAATAAACGCTATTATTACTAGAATAGCATGAAAAATAGAGTTTCAGTTCAATGACCAAAAAGATAAAAAATTAATTTTGGGTCATCCTAAACTGAACAAGACCTCCTGGGCCAGCAGGTTTATGCCTCTAGGGCTTCTTGGTTTTGCATTTTCAGCAAATTTTATAAGTACACTCATAATATTTATGTCAAGGCCATTAATGAATATATTAAATAAGTCCAAAGCATATTTTTCCCGACACACTCATTATCATTGAATGTTCTGGGCTGGAATGAACTATTTAAGATCATTTAGTCCAACACACACACACACTCCCCGTGGGCAAGGACACCTCCCACTAGACCAGGTTGCTCAAAGCTCCATCCAACATGACCTTGAACACTTCCAGGGATGGGGCATCCACAGCTTCTCCAGGCAACCTGTTCCTGTGTCTCAGTAAAAAATTTCTTCCTTCTACCCAATTTAAATCTACATTCTTTCAGTTTAAAACTATTAGCTCTCATCCTGTCCCTGATACAGAGTTTCTACCTTATCAGCTGGACTGGCCCACCAAGCCAGCTCACCATGCAGCCTGAGGAACATGACTGGTGGTGGTGGAGGAGGATGCTTCTCAGCATATGCTACCAGCAACACTATAATCACTGCAATTTTAGTAATGTACCTATTTTGTTAGTTTTTCCACTGAACGTAAGCTGGGTTTGCATTTGCCTTTTCCCTTCCAGTAATGTAATAACAGGGGATGGGCTGTCCCCTGACAAGCTGTAGACCCACGCTCTCCTCTTTGGCCATTTCCCACCTCGTAGTTGAGGGGAGGACAACATTTCCTAAGTCACAGCCCAGTGGGGCCCAGCTCAGACCCTCTCAAGCAGGGCCTCAGGGAAAAAGATATTTAAGAAAGGGCCAAATGTTGTCTGGCAGTGAGAAAAAAAGGGGAAAAACAGCCATGCGACACCAAAGTCAGGCAGGGGGAGTCGCTCCAGACACTGGGGTGGGTGGAAGGACCATGAGGGTGCAGGTAGAGGTTTCCTGACACACTGTGGCCCGTGCAGAGCCCACACTAGAGAGTTAAACCATGGCTATGTGGGCTTTTCAGTGCTCTCCATGTTTATGCACAGGAAAGGTTTGGGGACAAAAGCATTAAAGTGAGGCTTCAAAGTTTTCCTTGAGCTCTTACAGGAACCCTCTGATCTCGAGGTTGGGGAAAAAAAACGTGTATTTAGCAGCCAGTATGCGAATGAGCTGCTGATCAAGATTAAATATATGAACACTGAATTTTCTTCCCTTGATTCTTCTTTCTTTCCCCTCCCTACTTCACAGGTAAGTACAAGGACATAGGTTCTTTGTGTCATTCACTCCATCTGGTTACAAACAGAGATGGAACAGCTCACCAGTCAGGTAAGCCACACAACTAATTGTCATCATAAGGAAAACTATTAAAAACACAACATGCATTAACTCTTTCATAAACACAAAACCTGTTTTATAAAAGCTTAAAAGATAAGAACTGTAAGAATAAAAAAGCTTGACAGTACCTGCCCATAGCAGGGGGTTGGAACTATATGATCTTTAAGGTCCCTTGCAACTCTAACCATTTTATGATTGATTCTACCTACTGTACATTAAAAGCCTGTATCCCACAGCAAAATTTGCTCCCATCAGATACCTAGCATTCTAACCCCCCCAGGGAACAACCCTTCACTTCGCACTATTGAATTTCATTTCTATTACTGTAATCAAGGCCATACAATTCTTCCTTTAGGGCATCTCAAGCCTATTGACAGTCCCTCTTAACTTTGCATCTTCAGCAAATCACATAAGCACATTCATATCTGTGCCAAGGTCATTAATAAATGTATTAAACATGATTGATCCCAAAACCAATCTATGGGAAGCTTCATCTAAAAACTGCTATTATCTCTTGCTGTGTCCCCATAACCAGCCACCCTAGCTCCACCATGAGCTAAATGGTTCCTGAGGTCTCCTGCACTGCAGCAATATTCACACTTTTCAGCCACATAAGTTTCCAAAGGCTTAGCTCATTGGTCTGGTTTACTACAAACCTATGAAGCCATCAGTGCTGGCTACAGTATTATTTACTCTGTGACTCCGGTAAGGTCTTGTAGCAATTGCTAACTCAGTCCATATAGAAATTAAACTTATTTTCCATAACAAATCAAACCAAAAAACGGTCTTCTCTGAAAATACTCAATGCCATTTTTTAAGCCTTCCTATTCACTATTAAACCCTTTCTCCAACTTTTTAGACATCTGTTAGATTTAACTTACAATAGGGAATAATTTTTTAGAAAAGGCTATTTAATCCATTTTAACATACTTTCACTGAGCTCATTCTTTACAGTCAATGCAATTCTGAGTAAGATAAAACAGGCATATGGTATATGAGCATAGATCTTCCTCCAGAACTACACTGAAATTGTTGCAGACAATAGCTATTACTACAGTGCTACTAGGGAGCTTTGTCCTTTCTTGGCTCCTGGTGAAAAACTTATTATTCTTAGCTTCAGACAGAGAGAGCAGTAGGTAAGCTTACTGGTGTGTGGATTTGCAGAGAGTCAGGTCACAAGCTACAGCAGGAGCCCAAACAGCAGACACCTGTGCCTACCAAACCAGAGCCTCCCTCCCTGCTTTCCTCAGCAGTGGGGGTGTTGTCATGTCCTTTAGGTTGAAGGTGAAAAATAACACTCTGAAGGTGGATTGTGTACATGCACTGAAACTTGTAGACAGAGATTTTTAACTAAACCAGTAAAATAAAAGCCTTTGACAGATAGGCCATCTTGATTTGGCCTTAGAGTTCTCAACTACAGAGAAAAGATTTGATCTTTAGAAGCTGTTCCAGACCAGAAAAACAGTATTAAAAAAGCTAATTCTAAGACCACCTCTCATTTTCAAAGTGGTCATAAACTCACAGGCAGGTACATCACTTAGACACCATAAGGATTTAAACACTATCTTCCTATTGAAAGATTTTTTCCATTTCATTCTAAATTATCCCACATCTTAGATTAAAATTAAGATTATATTATAGGTTAAAGCATACACTGTTGAGAAAATGAAATGGAAACTTTCACCTTTAAAACTAATGCAAAAGTTAGAGTTTTCAGTAGCTCTAGTGTTTAATGAAGTTCCACTTTTTTATGACCCATAACCAAAAGCCAGGCACTGTATCTCTTCAGCAGCAAGTTAATCTTAATTCATTTTACAAGCATTTCTTTTTCTGAGCTGAAAGCAGTAAGGGCAACTACAAACTTGAGATCTTCCTTATCATAGGCCTAAGATACCACAGATAAGATGCAATGGAAAAAATCCAGTTAATTACATCAATATTAAAGACAGAAGGTTATCTTAGCTACCAGAAACTATATTCCCCACTACAATGTTTTTAAACAATACCCAGCCTCCACAAGTTGCATTCAAGCATATATGTGAAAAATTATTTGCATAGATGCATTTAAACCAGTTTCTTTCATGCCTTTTCTAGGAATGTATCAAAAGATGAGGAACACCAAACAACAAACCCCAAGTATCTTAATTTTAATCTCCTGCCTACCAGCTCTGCTCTGCAGCTGTAGTCCTCAGACAGGTCCAAACTAAAAAAATTTCACCCCAGCAGCTAGAGAAGATTCTAAAAGAAACACTAGATGCCCTAGGCTGTGTTTTGTAGATTATTTCACCTGAACGCACGCATAAGACACATATAAAATAACTTTAGGAGAGTAGAACCTGCAAGTACAAAAAAAAAATCTGACACTGATCCTACATTTAATGCTATAAATCAAATACTTCCACTGGTACCAGCTAAGCTACAGCAGAAAAGAACACAGTATGAAAACAGAATTGCATCCTACATACCTTAGAAGATTGCAAGTGTCCACGTGCAAGCAAGTCAAACCCAGGCAGCAGCAAGTATCAGTAGATTTCCAAGGAAGTTTCTGGTTCAGGAAGAGTGATGATAGAAACCAAGGCTTTTTTTCTTTTTTTTCTGCACCGATTTGTCTACTTATTACCATCAAGACAGTTACAAGCAGTAAAAATTACATTAGCAAATCTGCCTGCCAGGAGAAGGTTTGCCCTCTGCAAACAGGCCTGGAGAGAAATGGCAAAGAGTAGCACACTGTTGGAGGTAGCTCATATTGCATGGCTTACAAGGTGTTCCTCATTAGCTAATTAAACTGACAATGTGAAACAAGGCAATGAACAATCTACTGATGGGCGCGCCCTGATTAGGTACAGGAGGAGATACTGACTAGTAAAGCATGGTGCTAACACCTGAAGACTGCAAATGATATGTAGTCAAAAGCTGACTATTATTTTTATTGAAATCCAAATAGGGTAAAAATAAACATTTGTTGGCATAAAGGGAGTACCTAGGTATTCTTTGTGAATCAAAAGTATTCTTTCAGTTACTTCATAGAATCATTGAATGTTTAGATTTGGAAGGCGCCTCAAAGATCATCAAGTTCCAACTCCCGTGCCATGGGCAGGGACACCTCCCACCAGACCAGGTTGTTCAAAGCCCCATCCAGTCTGGCCTTGAACACTTCCAGGGATGGAGCAGCCACAACTTCTCAAGGCAACCTGTTCCAGTCCCTCACCACCCTCACAGCAAAGAATTTCTTCCTAATATCCAATTTAAAACTCCCCTCTTCTAGTTTAAAACCATTACCCCTTGTCTTATCACTACACTTCCTGACAAAGAGTCCCTCTCCAGATCTCCTGTAGGCTCTCTTCAGATACTGGAAGGCTGCAAGGTCTCCCCAGAGCCTTCTCTTCTCCAGGCTGAACAGCCCCAGCTCCCTCAGCCTGTCACTTCTTAGCCTCTGTCATTTGACAAATTAATGTATTTTTCAAAACATAGTCAGGTCCTTAAGTAACCTTCAATCACATTTTTTCTGCCAAATTATGGATGAAAGGTTTAACTAAAAACTTAATACTCAACAAAGCTTCAAGCCACACCACTGAATTTTCAGCCACTGATATTTTTATCATTTGGCCATGCACGGATTTGAGCTATAATTTGTGGCCATCAGATTCTTTTTAATTGCTTAAATAAAAGCTTATGCTCTGCACTGAAAATTAACCAGAGTAAACTGACCAAATTTAGCAAGTTTGTTTTGGCAGTTTTAGGCTAATAGCTTTGACCTTAATCTGTCATATTTATTCACAGTGTAGCATAAAAGGGCAATGTTATTATTTCACCTTTTGGAGCATTCTAGTGCAAGTTAATCAGGGCATACTTCTAAATTTCCAGGTAGAAATTACTTAGGAACTTAAAGAATAATTCATTGAAAATAAATACTCAATTACACAGTATAAAGAAAAAGAGTTTAAATTTATATTTATGCTAAGTTTTTCAATAAAATTCCAGAACTATTATTTTTAAGAAAACATTGTGTGAGGGTACTAGTTACAATGTGGTATGGTGCACTGAAACATTTTTAGCAGCTCTAAAGCTGTTTGCACAATTTCCATAATTTTGTCAACAGAGAAAAACCACATTTTTCATTAGAAGAAATTACCTCAATTTTTTCAATCTACGTGAAAGCAAATAGCAAACATATTCCCTTGTTGCCACAGTTACCAGACTACTAAATTGCCCTTACAAAACTTATTCTACAAAAAAAAAAATAGTTACTCTTTCCCCCTTGAACTGCTCCTTTGATGTGTCTTCAAAGGTGGGTGAGCAAGTGGCAAGACTATTAAATGGCCTTCCCTGTGCCTTCTTTCTTTTGCAGGGGATTGAACTATACACATCTATAAAACAACAAATGCTGTCTGGGAAGAAACAGAACAAAAGCTTATCTTTCCAAGAGTTATTTCCTAAACTAACAAATGTAAATCGTTTCGCGGAATCAAGAGGCACACCCAAATACATGCAAAATAATTGGGCAGCAAAAGCAAAGAAGCGCATCTGCCATTGAAGATTTACAGACTTTCATAAAAGGGCAAAAATGGCCTGTGGAGAAGCCCACTTAAGGAATCTCTGGCCTGCCGAGACTCAAGCAGAGCAACAGGCTCTGAAAAAATTCTGAGCATATTAATTTCATTCTTGGTGCCACCCCTGAAGCTGTCGGCCAGAGAATCTCCTGTAGGGCCAGAGAGATGCCATGTGTTTCCCACAGTGCTCCACAGCTGCCAGAAAGGGGACCTGACTCTACGTGCTTGACATATAGCAAACAACATTTCCTTTTTGTAGAAGACATTGGAATTTTGAATGAAAATATTTATTCCCATGTGGGTTTTTGTTAATTTTGTTAATCAAAATCTCCACAGTTTTTACAAGACAGAAGTGGTCATTTACCTACTTGAGTGGATGTTCTAAGTATTAATAAATCAGATAATATATAACCTGAGAACAGTCAGACCAACTGCTGGCATGCCAGACTTCCAATATCAGACATCAGGCATGAACCCCCATGGCTGTGACTAGCTTAAAAGAGTCACCATGAAAAACTGGCCAAAATTAGCATTTGCAATCTCTGCAAGGAGGATGGAATGTTATATATCAGGAGAGGGAGAAAGTGAATCCACAGCTCTGCCTTTTTGCATTACGTTAACTTTAAATCAAATCAAAACCTAGAAAGGCCTATTCTAAAGTAATTTTGCTAGAACAGGGGAATTCATGACAATTTCATCTTGGAGACTGGAATCCTTTTGGCCTAGAGATAATTCTCTAATTCTTATTTGACTCATTAACCCTATTCCTCAAACAAAACTCAGGCAGAGATCTCAAGAATACATCTACCCTCATCTTTTTCACTAGATAACTTACCATTTCATTTTGTACTTATAATTGCACTTTTCTAAGTAAATTCAGCTTGTGTTTCCTTGATGTGCATTGCAAAATGCAATAGATGTTTTGGCACCAAATTAGACAGCATCTAGTATTACTAAAAATGTTTTAAAATAGTGGAAAACAGGACTGGTGGTTCTGTAAATAATGGTGGCCACTGTTATTTTGCTCTCCTTTGCTTTGACAGAATGACTTTCATGAGCTAGTACAAATTGGGTTTATGGAGATTTATTTAATGACACCCTCACCCTTACTTTGCCAGCAGGTTTTGAAGGCAAGTTGGTGGAGTTTTTTTAAATTACTTAATTTCACTTTATTCAGCTTCCAAATACACCACTGCAAAGTTGAAGCTAGCCAGGTAAAAAAGGAGTCATCTACCTGCCCTGACAAGACACACACATAAAACAAGACTATGATGTCTGGTAAGACATACGATAGTGTCCAGTGCTTTTTTCACTAATCATAAATTAAATCTAAACAAATGACTCAAGTTCATTTCAGATTAACTTTCTAGAAAGAAAAGGACACCTTGTAGTGTGGACTAAAAATATCTTGAGCAGAGATTAATCCTGTAGCTTCACAGTAACTACACCAGATGACAACAATAACCATATCATGGGATGTTACGAAAGTAACTTTGAAAACTATCAGAAAAACTCAGGTCCCTGTTTGGCCCCAATATGAATTGACCATATTTATAGGTGTTTATAATATCCTTTAATCAGACCATTTTATAGGTAATTAAGTAGCTCCCTCAGCAGCAAAACTCATGAGAGGGCTTTCAGAGTTTCTTTGACTGTGGTTGTATTGCTGGATGCAGTGGGATGGAGGCTGGTTTCATGCTCTCCTCCCTGCCATCAGAGCGAGAAAAATGTTTTCCTCGGGCACTCAGAATTGTTTAATGAGGCCTGAGATCACTCTTGACGTTTTTCTTTCTCTGGGGGCATTTTCTGTCCACTGGATTTAAACGTGCTGACAGAATGACCACCTCCCAAGCTACAGGAAATAGAAAACTTTGTCTCTAAAGAAAACCATTTAAAAAATAGATTTTCTATATTTAAAAATGGGTGACCATGACAAGTAGAATTCAAGGCAAAACATAAATTTCAGTAAGCCTGATTTAAGTTAAAACAGGGAACTCTTCAGTTTGTTCAGGGGCCCCCATTTTCACCAGGAAGAGTAGACGCAGTACCATTTCCTTAAGGTTTTTTTTTTTTCCCTACTGCTTGCCGAATGCTACTTCTGTTTCAGGAGGAGTTAAAATTTAATCACACACATGTAGGGAAGATGATACTGATGCACAAAGACCATTATGATTTTTGATACCAATCTAGGTATGACTGAATTCTATGTATCAAAAGAAAAAAAGATAGAAAGAGCAACCAATGAGCGATTCCCAAAACATCGGAAGGTTTTGCTTATCCAGGTTTTAAATTATTAAGTTCCATCAGAGCATAAGGACAAGGGTAGTTCATTAACTTGTTAGACAAATGCACAATTGTTAGGCTATTGGCTATAACTTTTAAATGTTGCATTTAAAAATTTTGCACTCAGTTTAATGTTAAAATTTTTAAACATGATGTGTGGTACCTCTGGAAAACAAATATCTAACTACAGCAAATGGCTTTTCATTTCAGTTTATTACCACCTTGTACAGCTTTCCTTTCAAATGAAAATATCTTCATCTAAAAGGGGACAGAGACCTCTCCACAATTTATCTTTTATAGTCTGCAAACCATCCCACATGCAATAATTTCAGCTGCTTCTTATCAGAAAGGAAATACAGATCGTGTTCAGTAAAGTGCAATAAATACCACAGGTTTGTCTTCCAGATATTTCCATTACAGAAGAGAAAGGCTCATTTAACCTATGAGCAAAGGTCACTAGAAAGCCTGAGGAAATGAAATCCTTGTAAAGCCATCTCTAAAAAAATCACAGTACGCTGTTGATTCAGGAATGTATGAGACTTGAATGGGGAGTTTTTTGGTAGGAGGAGGAGAATTGCTTTTTTTTAGCTCAACAGCATTTCCAGAAAATCCTTATTCTTGTTTTAAGGCAAGGCTTTATGTTTCTGCATATTGTGAGATGTCAAACTCACGTGCTTTCAAATATTCTGTATGTACTCTATCATTCTCATTTTAAGAGGTATGAAATAACTAAGGGAGACAATTTTTTTCTCATTTTGAATAAGTGTGAAAAGTTTGTAAAATGCAGAAGAAAAGTTGCAAAATATGCAAGTATTTCTTTTTAATATTTTGTAATAGTTTTATTCAACTTCTGTTTATTTTTAGAAATATATGAATCACCAAACTGAACTATACTAACCTAGAGGATACTAATTTTGATTTTGTCACAAAATTGTTTAAATAAAATATTCCCACAATTTCAAAGCTTTTTCTAATACAAGGAAGGCAATACAGTGAAAAGAAATCTTTCCCATTTTGACCAATCCATATTTTCCAATGGTAAAGTCTTGTTACAAATATTTTCTCTGATTTTCAATAGTGCCAAATACAATAGATTTAATGGGAAATTCAGGCAGTTAAAAACAGGTCAAATTAGGTTATCAGCTGTTCCATTATATTCCTGGAATGGCTTTTCCATTTATGAGAAAAGATAGCTTCATTTACCATGCAAAACTATGCAAGTTTTATGGTATTTTCTCCTGTGACCTTGGCCATTATCACCTAACACAAAACTATGATCTGTCAGAAAAGGCAAAAGCCCCACAGACTCCATCTGAACACCAGGCAGATGTGAAGTGTAACCAGCAGTCTCAGCCGGGCCTTGGGATCTGCAGTGGGGATCGTCAAAAAACAGATCGATGTGTTTCTTCTGTCATAGAGCAAACAAGATACGCACCTCAAGACCACATCATAGTTCAAAGAAGGTGAGTTAGTACTTTGGCATCCTTGGAAGCCCACACCCTTGGCGGAATTTTAAAAAGCATAGCAGTACTTCAAAGATATCCCACTGACTTTCAATAGGGTGTAAATCACATCTATATTGAAACTCCATACCAATAATGGTTTTGACAGCAGTCTCCCTGCACTGTGAGAAAGATAATTTAAAAAAAACATAATCTTAGGGTTAATGCATCACTGTAAACTAGAATTGTAGAATTTCACACTTGCTAGTAATAAACACACCAAATGTGCTCCCAGAATTTCATCCTTTTCATTTCCTTTTTATTTAAAATGACAGACAGAAGAAATCTGGAAATATAGTAGGAATAAATTGCCTGATCTATTCCTTTTATCTTTTTAAGGAAGAAAATAAATGTTAGTTCAAAGCAGATGAAAAGGAATG
This sequence comes from Pedionomus torquatus, assembly GCA_013398155.1. Lineage (NCBI taxonomy): Eukaryota > Metazoa > Chordata > Aves > Charadriiformes > Pedionomidae > Pedionomus > Pedionomus torquatus. Next base: position 12,207 of record VZRU01008256.1, read on the forward strand.
AAAAAGAGGGAAGGAGAGTGACTCTTTGTCAGGAAGTGTAGTGACAGGACAAGGGGTAATGGTTTTAAACTAGAATAAGGGATATTTAGATCGGATTTTAGGAAAAAAAATTTCCTATGAGGGTGGTGAGGCAGTGGAACAGGTTGCCCAGGGAAGTTGGGGCTGCTCCATCCATGGAGGTATTCAAGGTCAGGCTGGATGGGGCTTTGAGCAACCTGGTCTACTGGGAGGTGTCCCTGCCCATGGCAGGGGGGTCGTAACTTGATGATCTTTGAGATCCCTTCCAAATCTAACCATTCTATGATTCCATGATTCTATAAGAATCCATTGAAGAGCGCTCGGTGACAGAGACCTGAACACAGCCCTCACACATTGGTAGCACCAAAGCAAGGTAAGGGACTCTACGCTTATGCCAATAAATACTGCCATAAATCTCAACCACCAACACAAGAAGCAGCAGGAATGACCTTCTGAGACCACCTTAGACATAGTGCTTCACTGCCTTTCAAGCCTGACTGCCAGATCCAGGGAGGACATTGCATGGCTCCAGCAGGCACCTAGAGGAGAATAAAACTGCAGGGGTTTTTTTTTCACATTTTTCAGAAAATTGTTTTCAGTTACCCAGTAAGGAAGCCAAAGTGAAAATGGCATGAGGGAACAAGGGGCCACCTGCACCACAGCTCTATGCCTGGGACTGAAAACTAGTCCTTTTGGGGGCTGTGACACTGCCTGTCCTGTCGCTTTTAGAAGAAAATGTGGGATGATCCATGCACTTGGACATCCATTTGGGGCACAGACACCCACTCTCACCTGGCTCATCCCGGGAAGAAAAGTTTGGGGCTAACTGCCCAGCTGAGCCCCATTTTGAGGACAGACAAGCTCTCTGTGTGGACCAGTTTCAGGTAGTGTCACGTGGTGATCATTAAAGCCTGGGGATTTTAAAGGCAAAACCGCGTGCAAAATTAAAATAAATGTCTCAGTCCTATCACAGTGTTTAAAGAACTAGAGAAAGACAGTCCTGGCCCATTTCAGCAATAGTTATCTGCACTTCCATTCTCCAAAGCTTCTCCCAGGTAGTAGGTCTTTCATCTACTCCTGTTTCAGATATTACCTTGTGCTGACAGGACTGTTTAGGAGTGACCTTAAAGTGCTTTTAAAGGATAATGTGTGGAAATAAATAATTTAATTTTTTCTTGAGTGTTTCTTTAGTGTCTCAGCTTATTGAGAGAGCTTTTATGGAGCGCTCACCTGTACAATGGGTTGTGCTCTCTGCTAAGTGTTTTGCCTGACTCACTTTTGAATGCTGTCGTCTAACACAAAGGCTTTTACTTCTCTGGTATGGTCACATTCCTGCTAGACAAGGGATCTACATTCAGTTTTTAGCAAAACCACACACATTTTATGATTTACCACATAATTATACATCAGCTTTTAATAAGCTGTACAAAACCAGCAATAGCATGAATATGGGAATAAAAAATTAGGAGGAATTTTTTAAACAATCAAGGAAGATACAATAATGCCAAAACAGAATGTAACAGAATATATGTTAAGGACCTGAAATTACAGCTGCAAGCATATCCCATAGCAGCAATAGGTAACGGTGATAAAGCGTGTTAAATCAGTCATATCTGATGAAAATTATTTATAAAAGATTTATATATGATATGATATTGAGCGAATATGATACTTTCTGATTATCCCTCCTTGCTAACACATGATCCACATCAAAGAAATATACATTTTTGCCTGAAAATGCTAGATGTTCTGCTGCCAATTTTTCTGTTAAAATACACATTTTTTAACACTTGCACGTACACTCAGGATCATGCAGTAAGAGAAAGCCACGGTTAGCACATTCTGTGATGTTTTTCTGACATTTTCTGTAAAAAATACTCATGACTAAAGATTTCAGTAGCTACTGATATGGTTTATAATCCCTTAAAGTTTCACAGGATTGCAGTCTTTCTAAAAGTGTTTTAAACCTCTTTTTCTTTCTCCTTCTCTTTTTCTTTCTAGCACAAATAGAGGAACCCATCCCTTAGGAGAGAACTCCGGCGGGTGGCATCAAAATTGAAGTTTCATGGTGCATTAACTTGTCTTGGAGGGCATAGATTATCGTACAACTGAGATAAAATTAAACACCTTGGTCCAAGAATGTTCAACAGTTTCATTTTTGATGACATAAAGCACAGATACTATTTTTATCTCTCAGTTAAGAGCCTGCTCTGCTAACACTCTTTTGCCTCTGTTTTTCACCACGTGTCCACTCCTAACATACCAGGAGTGGCCAGACGTTGGATGAGTGAAGCACACGAGCTAAAGCAAACCAAAATTCCAGTTGATGGATGAAAGGGGACAAGGACATGGAGGACTCTGTACTGCTGGTGGTGCAGACCAAACCAAGCATTTATACCCCCAAGAACCTCTGGGCTGCAGCCTGACCTAACTTACCAGATATTGCACAGAAGTAATTAAAAGCATTTCGAAGCCTGCTGTCTACAGGAGATGGGAACAGATGAGCCTCCAAGCATAAAATTTATGACATTGCATAAGGAAAAACCAGAATAATGTGAATATTTGGTTTTGAAAAGGTGAAGATGGGTAAAATTACAAAAAATGTGGAAAATTTGATTAGTTTTACTCATCCCTTCTCAGAATATAAAAATAAGCCCAACTAATCAGAGAGGCAACAAATCAGTCTCCCGGCACCATTAGTGCCAACCTGTCCCAGTAAGGAAAGGAAATGGTTGTATGGAAAAGGCCTTGTAACCCAGAGAGACTGGCCAACCTGCTGGGGAAACCTGACATCCTTCCTAAAGGTTTCAGAAGATTTCAGCTGACTGCACCTTGTAAGCAGCAGTTGTTTACAAAGTGCACCTTCTCTTTTTCAGTGCAGCACTGCCCCTGCCAACACAAGACACACTCCTCCTATTCAGCCTTCCTAAATTACACTCGTATTTGTAGCAAGTGCAACCCAGTGATAAGATTAGTGGTTACAGTCTATTAAAGTTTTCTTGAAAACAACTTTTAAGCAAGCTAATAAACTCCCAGTTCCACTGAGATTTACAATTTATATATTCAAAAAGCCTATTTGACTATATGTTAGCGTATAGAGATTTATATTTCTTTTTTCCAGCAGATCCTGGCATAATATCAGAGCAAAGTAAGAGATTAAAAATAGAAAGCTATATTGTACCATGCTGTTCCTCCATTGCAGGAACAGCAATTGAATGCAATGAAAATGTCGATTTCTGCAGAAAAAAAAAATGTTACATATTTGCAAATGGTAAAATAACTTGCACTTTTTGCTTTCCCCAGAAGCAGCTAAAAGAGTAGCTAACTTCTAGACAGGAATGATTTATAATACACTGTAGTGCCTGACTGTCAGCTGACCCTTGTAGAAATACCTTATCTACACCTGAGGTTTGGCACCTCTTCTCCCACTTCATCTCTCCTCAAAAGCCTCACAGACCACATTTTTCATGCTCTCTGGCTTTTTCTGCTGTTGCTGCTGACAGGAACAAAAATTTTCAGCACCAGCCTGTTTTCTTAGGTCCCGGTGTCAGAAAATGTTGTACTAATTCCTATATGGCACTGATACGTAAGTGCAGAGTATAAAAATCTTGTATATTGATAATCTTAGATAGTTATCATGAAACAGTAGTCTCTGGTGATGCACAATATTTAAAGGATTCTCCATATGTGTCTGTATTGTATTTGGGCTTCAACTTTGGCCTCTCAGGGAGCGTGCAAAAGGTAAGAAAATGGCTTAACCGGGACAAATTGAGAGCCCAAAGAGACAGACCAGCTCGGGGAGCAACATGGGGCTCAGCTGGGACATAGCCCTGCTGCCCCACACCACAGGGAATGGTCCTTGTCATGAAACATACCCAGCAGGGCACATCACTCAGGAAACAGGATTTCAGCCCCTGCAAAATGAAGGTATAGGTTTTTTCCTCTACAAAACTCATTTGCTGAGAAAAAGTGCTGGTCTGGCTGGTTCCTCAAAAAATTCAAGTCTCTGCATGGCAACTGAAGGCTTCCTCCCACAAGCTCTAAAGGGATGGCAAAAGTCCAAGGAAAACCCTTTATTCCTAATACACTCCATAAGGTAGCTGTAGGTAGTCCCTCACACCATGCATAATTTTGATTTTTCACTCTTCTTAAGTATCTTGGGAAGCCTGGATTTCCCTCCTGAAGCAAGACTTTCAAAGGAAACCACTGAACATATCCTTGGTAATTTATACATCTATTTCTCAACATTTTCCGGCAAGCCCATCCATCACTTTTTCTCCATTTCGCCTGGCAGGTGCAACCAGGGTACAGAGTAGAATATCATTGCTGCCCACAGCAAAACAAAGAATACCTGAGTACCTTCAATTATGTTGTTCTAAAATTACTTTCATGCTACGATATGTTCTTTGCATTTCAAAGCTAACCATCCATATTTTAAGTAAAATTACGTACATTCTTGTAAGGGTTGCACCAAGGGCATTTTTTTAAAGCAATTTACAGACTGCTGCTTTGTTTTCAGATAAGCGCTTTTTTCTTTTTTTGAAATGCTTAACTGAGAGGATGAGTTACACTGGTCACTTAACTCAGTGCTGTTCTTTATCTGGCTCCTGCTTTTGTGTTAGATCAATACTGAATGCCGCAAGACAAAAGGAAGATAATCAGATTGTTATTTTGCATTAGTTGACCTACATGATAATGCCATTCAACTGCATTTAGGAAAATCTTTTTGCTTAGATGCATTACGACTCTGCACATAAATTAGGACCATCTCCCTTGCCAGACAGACCCCTAAAAACATCTACAAAGCTGTTTGAAGGACATACTGTTCTTTAACACTTTACCCTGTAGTAAAATCTACTAGAACCCTGACTTCTATACTTAGATGATGTCTATTTTCTTGCAAATGTCTCTGAGTGTATGTATAAGACATCCCTGGAGTAAACCTGGTGCTTAAGTATGTCTGCAGGACCATTTTAAACGCCTCAGGGTTTAATGGTTGGCCTCCAGCTGATGCCCCCAAAGGACATGGGTCTCCTGTAAGCTCCACATCGTGTGTGCCAACCAAAGGGATATTTCAGACACCCAAGGATATCCTAAATGGCACTGACTATCTATGTCTAGGCAGCTCAATCCTACCTCTCTTGTCTTTGAGGGCAAGTTCTTCAGGAGCAGTGACCTTCTCTTTCTTTTTTCATATGCAGTGCCTCTTTCTGTGGAGTCCTATTGCTAAACTGAAAGGTGTGTACCTGTGTTTCTACAATAAAGCCTGTTTAACAGTTGTCAGTATAATGCTGTTATGCAGCATATGTGTTTATATGTGTAATAAACATCAGTACTGCTTAAATCGACCTGAGTCAAGAGACTCAGGCTCAAGAGTCAGGCTCAGTGAAGGCTTTGGACTGGAGGAGACAGAGGAGGAGAAAAGGTAGTGGATGTGGCTTAGTCATATTTTTGGCCTCACCATCAATCCACTTATATTTTCCATACATCAGTTTTCTCTCCCTAAGTATTTTTGCCATTTTTTTTTTTCAGTTTAGCATGAACTCTGGACTGGTTTTGAGGGCCTTTGTGGACAGAAGCAATTATTAACTTGAGCTAAAAAAATAACAGTAACCTAAAAGAATTAGTATTATTTCCCTTCTGACATGAAAAAATGAGTATGAGGAAACTCCCCCAACCCCTTGAATCTTCATGGGGTTTCCCAAATAGTCACAAACTTCCTTGATCAAAACTGGCCCCAAAATCACTAAGAGTTGTCAACTTCTAGAAAGTTCACAGTGAACTGAATTTCAGGCTTCATTATGAAACCATATTTTTTTAAAAGGACAAGAAGAATCCACAGAGCTGTAAGTTCATTTCGTATCAGACTGAATTAAAGTACCTCAGTAATTAAAGACATGAAAGTTGTAATCACTAATGACAGCCTTCCACAGAGCGGCATGGGGGTGGCAATGGTGTGAGCCATCTCCCTTCACAAGCAGATAAGACTGGGACAAAACATGCAGTTTGCTGACCTGGATGCTAATTCCACCACAAATTCCTTGTGGAATGCTAATGCATTATTTGCATATATTCCAACACTGGAGGATCCATGTGCCTGCAATTCCTGTCTGCCACCGGCTCAGCCTATGCTACTCATGCATAAGCAGATATTCCAGAGCACAGTTTTGCAGTATCTGTTGAGGCTGTAAATACAGACACCTTTCTAATTAATAGCTTATTAAAGATTATTCATATGTCATTATTAATCAGCTTAAGAAATGTGCCTTCAGTTTTGCCTTCCCAAACAGGTACTCAGTAGTAGCACGGACTGCCCAAAACCGTGTCCATTCCAGTCATGGTTGTATTAGCTCTTTCTACACAAATTCTGTTGCTGTTGAAAATTTTTGCTACTTCTGTTGGAATATTTCATCCCTCTGCATTTCACAGCATATATGGGACAGTATTTGGCAGCATAGGGGGCTCCTCCTTTTCCAAAACTAACCTATGTGCATTTTCTAAGAAGACTCAAGGCCAGATCATTGCACAGGTGCTCATTTTCTTCCATTTTTCTTAGAAGTCATCTACTTCTCAAATTAACGCCAAGAATTAGACCATGGGTCTTCAACTGACACCCAGCTTAGACAGACTGACACCAGAGAGAGACAACACATGGCTGCATGGGGTTGCCGAGTGGTGCATTGGGTTGGCTGAAGTCGATACAGCTGGAGGGAGAACCAGCAACTGCTCCTGTCACAAGCCTACTTGGGCTGTCTCGAGTAGCCAACTGAAGGGAAAAAAAACAGGCCAAATTCATCCACTACTGATGTTAATTCCTCACTGGAAGCTGGAAATTACATCATTTTCAGAAGGGAAATTTTAGTATTATTTCTAGCTTTTTAAGTCTCCAGTTTCCAATGAGAAACTAACCAAAAATATCCTCAGGGTTGCCATAGGATTAAATCCAAAGAAAACATGATTTTTATCTCCAACAAAAACGCTCAGAGAGTCTCGCATGAGGTGACTGTGTTGGGGAACACTGCTGTAAAGCAGAAATAAGAATTTTAGAAGTCAGATTCAGAAACTTCTGAGAGTCCCAGACGGAGGAAAATGTCAGTCTTTTAACACTTTGCAAAGTGCTATAATTTTATGGTATTTTGAATCTGGTTTGAATCTTTAATGTCAAAACTAGCTGCTTCACACACTGCAAGTTAGGTATTTTATCACCATTATCTGTAAAATGAACTTTAATAAGATATCTTTTCTTTAAAATGTACTTGGCATTTTCAAAGCTCCAAAGGGGGTTTTTGCCTGCAACCCTTCTGCTCCTCTTCTGGAAAGGCCTGAAAGCCTTCTGCTGCTCTCCTCTTTAATCCTACAAATTATAACAAATTAGAGGAATGGAAAGAGAATGAATATTTATGTGTTTATTCTTAAAACGTCTCAACACCCCCCACTGCTTTAAGTTGGGGACGCATGCTGTCGAGTCTGACTTACAAAACCAGTTTTGAGATTTCTTATTCCTCATAGAGCAAAAAGTTTCATTTTTACAGCATTTTAATCTCTAAGTCTTCAAAAATGTAAAGTTTACAGACCATTCTTGCCTTAAATCTTAGTAGTGTAATCCATGCTCTAAACAAAAGCTGGTTTTCTCTCATATGATTTTCTCTACGTACCTATATTTACGTTGCATGTTATCCTTCTTCCTGGTCAACAGACAAGCCTAAGTTTTTGGAATCATGTTATTCTGAAATCCAGCAGTGAGAAGCACGTGGGGGATCACTAATGCAGTAAATGTTTGTCAGTCTTGCCTGAGTTTATATCAGCTTAAAGACTAGAAATATCGAATATAGGCAATTTCGAACCCCTCAGCTGAATCACATAAAGTGTTTTAGACTCAAGATAAAATCTGTTCCATTTAATTCCTCTGCATAAGACTGCATATTAACCATAAGTTCCTTGCCAAATTAGTCTTTATCTGTTGGGTTTCTTTTTTTTTCCAGAAACCAGTTATATTACTCTTAAATCTAAGCTGGAACTATTCTGAAATAATGATTTTCTGAAGTCTTTACTTGGTTACCAAAATCATCTGTTACTGATCATCAACTTTACCCCCAAATATGTATCTTTGTATCATAATTAGCATGTGAAATTTGACATCAGTTCAACACAGAGAGCTTGCAAAACATGACAGTATATGGTTGTGCAAAGCATGAGTTCTTCAACTTAAAGTTCCATTTCTATTCTAGAGAAGAAAAAAACAAACAGAAAACTTTAGTTCTAAAGGTAAGATTAAATGCAAAAAATACACAAATGCTCTGAAAATATTTTTCATTAAGATCTGCCTTAAACTTCCCCCCCTTAAATATCTTTAAATCTAGACAAGTTGAGAAATATTGCTTATTCTTTGGACCTTCAGGACCCTCAGATGAGCCAAACCAGTATTTTTTCCTTCAAATGTTGTTCCTTGGAATAACACGCATGGTAGAACCCAGTGGAATAGTACTTGCTCACACACAGTGTAAAAGCTTGCATCCTTTTTTAAATTTTTTATATTTTTCTGGCATATGCCCTTGTCAGGAGAGGGAAGTCGTGTTTCATGCTGACTCTCTGACTGTTTCATCATGTTAGCTATGCTGTTTCATACCACAGCCAACAAATCTGATACCAAAAAGCTTTTCCGTCCACAGAGAAGATGTTCTTGCTATAATACCCTACAGCTCCTCCTAGAAAATATAGAGAGGTGTATCAATTAAGTATATTTTATACTCTTAATTAATAGGGAATTTTATATTGTAGAAAGAAAAGAAAAGAAAGAAAAAAACTAAGAAAGAAAGAAAGAAAGAAAGAAAGAAAGAAAGAAAGAAAGAAAGAAAGAAAGAAAGAAAGAAAGAAAAGAAGTCTATTGCCCTGTATGAGAGAAGTCTCATCGCAACTTCTACTGTATGAATGCTTGAGCTGAAGGAGGGGTTTTAATTTCTGAAGATTATTTTATTTACAAACAACGAAAAAAACAAAACCAGCAAGCCACAGCTCTACACCAGCTTTCATATGACCTCTGCTTTTCAAGCTAATCTAGCCTTCTGTAAGACTATGTCTAGAATTTGCATTGCACAAAATTTAAATAATCCAGAACATTAAGGAAAAATCTTCTGTGTCTCAAAGAAACATCTGATGTAGCAACTTTATTTTGCTTATGAACTAGCAAACCTAATTAAAGAATTCAGGATGACAGTAACAGATTTGGGCACTAACACATATCTAAGAAACAGTCTGGCTTCAAAGTACAACACAGAAGCTTCTATTTATAAATATTTAACCGAAGTACTAATACAAAAAAATGAGATAAAATCTTTATTTTATTCCCTAACGAATTTCTTTGGAACAAAACTATTCACTGAAACGAGCGACTTCTTAATTCTCACAGATATGAGGGGATTTAATCAAAACATCTGTTTTAGAAAGGCTTCTGCAAATTTCCAGTTAAGCAACACATAACACAATGTCTGAGTCCAGTGGTTCCTTTCCAGAGCCCATGGCTACACCTTCAGCTCTGCCCCATCAGCACCCCAGACTTTAAGGTAGCACTTTCAGGGGCCAGCAGTCCACAGGAGGGGATCCAGCTTTATTGCTCCCTGCCCACACAAACACTGCTTTTGGCATTGCAGTTGTACCTGCAGGTGTAAATGCCCTTTCCAGCTCTCTCTCATTCTGGGTCCCTTCCTTCCCTAGGAGATCTCCAGAGGGGATCTCAGCCACAGGACAGGTGAATCTCAGCAGCTGCTCTTTAAGGAGCTGAAGGTCTTGATTGTTCATGGGAATTCCCATTTCTCCTTCAACATCTTGCTAGCTGCCTGTCCTTATGGCTAACAGACCTGGTTTCCCCACCAGCACATATCTACTGACATAAGATCTCTCTTCCAGTGCCTATGTTGGTCTTCCATTTTCAGAATTGCACCACTTAACTATGGCAAAAGTGCCTGATCTTCTTTAACCAACAAAATTTTTGTCAAAAGGACTGTTGCAGTATTGTATGTCTGTTAGATCACTAATTACTAAAATGTTATTGGATCGGAAACCTAAAGTGAATCTCACAGTAATTAAATAAAATTTAGAAGCTGGCATTAAAACTGACATAATCATTGGCAGGCTACTCGTCTTAACTGTCCAAGTGCCACCTATGTAAATGGAATTAAGGAGGTGAAGATCAGTGGGAGCTGCCTATCACCACGCTAAATCATAAACTCGCCCATTTGTGTCCCAGCAGGGCTCCGGCAGCCACCGTGCAGCAAAAGGCAGCACAAAGCGGCTATGGCACAGCCTTGCTGTTGAAACCTGAGAAAAACCCAGCCATGCTTTCAACCCCCTTACAAAATATAAACTTCTCCTGAGCATATGCACAGTAAAACTGTTATTACTCTGGTTATTAGTAGTTATTTATCAATCACAGCCAGCACCTGCAGCAGATTTTGACAATTACTCCAGTGTTACTACTTGATTCCATCCACATTTCATCAGCACACCACCACCGCATGCATTATACATGCCGTACATTCCTCCAGCAAGTTGGGTATTCTATAGAGAAATGATGTATCCAATAAGCCCTAGAGTCAGCCTCCAGAAAGCCATATTATCAAGTTGCCTAATAAGATCATTCGATACATGTTGATTACACTCAGCACCACCAGCTTTCATTTGATCGGGCAGCTTGGATCGTATCTTGCCTTGAGGGAAAGAAGGGCAAAATCTTTGTAAGTCGCCACTAAATGTAAAGCTACATTATTAAGAAACATAACTCAAACTCCTTCAGCAGAGACAGAGCCAGACAGATTTTCCAGCACTGTGGCATTTCTCACCGAAAGGCAAGCAAATCAATCAAATGTGGTTGGATGGGGAAGATTTTCATTAGATGTTTTCCTTAGGTTTTGAATCCCTACCCTGTTCCTCACACAGCAACGGAGATCAGAATTACATCAGTTCATTACTTTGGCAACATAAAAATAATTTTAAAATATTCATATTAGTATTCCTTATTTACAGAATATATTTCCTTCAAATTTTAGATCGTTCTATCTCTTTAGGAAAGGTGAATACAATTCCTGGCTGAAAGACAAAAAAAACACCCCAGTACTTCAAACACAGAACTGCCACTGTAGATTTTTCTTGCTCAGCTTCAAGAAAACCAGGCATAAATGCAATATTCTTTTTTAAAAAATGCAAGCCATAAAAAAGTATCTAGGGAAATAAAGTGAAATAATCTGAATTGCCAAAACCATTATTGACAAAGACCAAAAATAAATTGAAATGTGAAATTAGAAGGAAGTGGTAATTCGGAAGTGGAACATTTATGAGCAATTCTCAATACAGTAGTAAATGAAAAGTGTGGGATCCCAAAGGGAATTCACAGCAGCTTCTCCCACACACAAACACTGCACTTCCATCACTGCCCCAGCAGAGCTCTCTGCTCTTCCTAAGGAATGGAGACAGGAGGGAACCGGACTAGGAGGGATTTTTCCCTCGTGGCTGCTGTGCCACCGGCACAGGGAGATGGGTGGTGATATGGTAACAGGAATAGGGAGAAATACATAAACAGCATCATTCTACACCTTGTCTGAGAACCTAAAGCTGACCAACAGCTCATAGGATACCTGAAAATTTGGCAGCAAATATTAAATCTCGATGAAGCTTTAGAGGCCGTTCAAGTTCAGACTTTGGAGGTTTTTTGATACGCTTTGCCCACCAGTGGTTCTTCTGCGTTCAGGTATGATTTATCTTAGAGGTAGTTGCCTTCCTTAAGTAGCATAATTGTGTTTTCATATGAGAATTCAGAACGCACCTATCCAGTGACTCTCTCCTCTTAAAAATCAATGGTACTTCTGCCACTTTGCCTTAAAAAGGAACAAGGCTCAGGTTTCAGAAACTGATCATATAACAATGTGCAATGCTCCTTCTCTGGGTCACATTGCTCGGGCAACTTTTACTGTCAGCAAAGAGTCTGTAAGTCAGACATACACAGCGGATGAGGAGAAAGCCATTATTGGCTAATACACAACAGGTAATTGGGATGAATGAGCAATTAGGCTAAGGAGTAAAACGCTCTCCACCTGGATGAGACACCTGATGAGTTGCTGCTGACCACAGAGTTATCATTTGGTGGAAAAGATGGGTTGAAAGTAGGAGCTCCTTTGTTTTGTTGTTTCTATCTTCTGATTCTCTTAGGGTTTTCAGAAACTGTTACGGTAGCACTTTTCCTCTTGAATATTGTTGTATTTCAGCTGGGTAGTGAAAAGAGATGAGAATATTCAAGGTCTCATCATCTGTAATCCCTCAGCAGCTTCGCACAAGATGTTTCAGTTTCGTCTGCCTCAATGCCCATCGTAAAAGAGAAGTAACAGTGGTCAGCTGTTCATCGTGTTGGCATGTTAAGAGTATTTGACCATTTCTTAATATGGCTTGTAAATGTAAATTGTCACCTACAGAAAATGTTAAATATCACAATACTGACTCAGGAAAACACATGCAAGAAAACTGCTGAAAATAAGACCTTTTGATTAAATAATGATTGTGGGATTAGGTGTGTTATTAAAAAGATAAAAACAGTCTATTATCTAGCTTTTGTAGCCATCAATGTTCTCCATAAATCATAATGAATAAATTACTTACATAAAATAATACTGAATGTAGAAGAGTTATGAATATAATTTCAGTATTACATCTTACTATCTTCATTTTCTTAGAAATTTCTTATTATGTTTTCTAAGCATCATTTTGAAAAAACACTTGAGAATCAGAAATTTAATATTTTCAAGCAAGCCCCTTACTGAAAAGTTACAGTATTTTATCTCTTTTTCTCCCCTTTTCTTCTGAAAGCTTCATCAGCTCAGCTCATTACCACTACCTTTTGATCTACTTGAGAGTTCTCTGCTGGAAGTAGGATGAAAAATACAGTAAAAAGAGAAAAATCTAGCACAAAGTAAGGTATGATCCCACAAGATGCAAATTCTTCCACCCTTTTCAGGCTGCCTCTAGTTAGCTGGGAGGGGATATTACTGACAACTCTGCTGCCATTGCTAGTGCTTTTAATTTTCACCTTTTTCTACTCTGTGAAGTAAGTAAGAGTATTTTACAACACAGCTCTACCTTCACTACATCTTGAAAACTCCCAGCCATCTCTGATAATGATGGCATTTAGCCACTGGTTGGCAGGCAAGAACTTTGATGCTTCCACAAATACCTCTAGCATAAAACCATATATTTGACATCTTCAACCTTAGATGTATAAGGTGATCAGTTACGGCCTGGATAGCTTCTTGGAAACTAAAACTGTAACGATAAAGAAAAAGGAAACACAGTTTGTGTGGTACACAGTGAATCGATACTCTGCAGGACTGGGCCCACTGATAAATATCTAGGGACTCACTCATTAAGAAGGCATTCATTAAGTTACGCATTAAGAAGGCTTATAACTGTTTAATGATGTATACAGTCTCAACACTTTACTTTTAGTGAACATTTTCACAAATACAATGTCTAGAAATATTTCCACTATAAATCTTAATGGCAAAAACAGTTTGTATCCATCTTATACTCACTGCCATCTGCTCTGTGTTACTCCCTGTCAGAGGTTTGCAGTCATTAGTGTTCAAGGGCCCCAACTTTACTGGAGACATAGCCAAGAGCACCTACCCATGATGTTGAAAAACAGCTATCGGGCCTTTCCCCTTTAGATATTTGCAATTTGCTACTATCTTTTCACTCTTCCAATACGCAACTTTTTCTGAGATATCTCCTCTAAGATGTTTTATTGTTTGTTTACAGTAATTTAGCTACTTTATCGACCACGTAGATGATATTTTTACACAGCTACTTCATCTGGAACATGTTTTCTTTTATGTCTATTAATCTACATCACACTTTCTGCAGAAGGACTGTAACTCTTCAATAATTTAAACTTTGACATTATGAGACTTCGTCACTCATAGTACTATTCTGGAGAACTCTTACAGTACCGCATATTACTCTATATATTCTATACTGGTAGGTATTCAACATTTTACTTTAAAAAGTTACAATATAAATGCTAAATTTATAAGTGTACATGATCGCACAGGTCACCATCAGAAGCATTTATTAAATAGAAGCAAAACACTTGTGCTAAACTGTAATGTTAGTAATGTCATTCCTTTCCTCTAAATCTAGAAATCATTGAAGACTGATCTGTGAGGTTTCAGAGACGTTACTGTCTGCTTTCGCCACAGTAACAACACAGAAGAAATACTGAAAAATAATGAGCACATTGCATCGCTCTTCAAAACATAACTGAGCTGAGCAAGAAAGTGGCTAAAGAATGGTTAGTGGTTTTAAAAATACTGTACAATAAAAAATAAATTTCTGTCCAAAAACCACTGTATCAGTTGCGGGCACTTTTCCAAAGTCTTGCGATGCATTTTTTCTGCAGTGTGTGCAGCATTCATCAAATGAGAGTATACAGTACTTTTTAGATTACAGTTTAAAAAGGAAACATAAAAATACTGAGTCTCAAACGTGGGGGTTTTGCACTCAAATTAATTCTTTTTTATTTCTATGGCATGTAAGCCGTGCCAGCTTTATTTTGTATGGCTTTGTACATGAGTACTCTGAGGGTGACGTGCAGAAAAAGAAACATGTTTATAAATCTTTCTCAACTAGAGATACTAGCTTTTGAAAATCCTGCAGTGATGATTTTTTCTTCATCAAAAGTTGGTGCTAAATGATTTTCAGCTTTAGATATGGAGATATAAAAATATGTTTCATGAAGAAAGGGGGATAGATCGGTTGAAACTTAAAGGCATTTTCATCTATTCCATGAGAAAATGCAAATATGCTCTATAGAAACTGTTTTAATTACAGAAATCTTCTTAGGTATGGTGACCCAAATTCTCTATTGGCCCAGCTCTCTTGCGGTATTGAGAGAGTTACTTCAGCGAGTGATTTTATGCACAACATTCATTCTGAATACTGCCCAAGACTATAAATACATTTATGTTGTTCGGTGCCTATCCAGTACAAAAATCATGGAGCCATGCTAGGAACACAAGGCCAGGTGAACAACAAGTCTCTCATTTTGAAAGCTATGACATAAAATAGGAAAAGGATCTGGTGTTTTCTCTTACAACCCAGTGCGGTCCCCCACCACCTGACTTTGGGAAGTTGGCAAACCTCAGCGAGATCTTGATTCAGCTCACAACTGCAGCCTTTCCTGGGGCTTCAGTTGGCGCTTTTGGATACACAAACAGCTTAATTCAATGTCTCTGAAGCTCAATCCAAATTTAAATTGTCTCCCTCAGGATTGCTGTAGTGACATTAGAGAATTTCAGGTCAACACATATTACAAGAAACAACTGAAAAATCCAAAGTTCTTACAGACTAAGAGGGAAAAAAAAAAAAAGGCAGTTCAGTTATAATTCATGAAATACGTATCTCACAGCATAACCACCAAGTCATTGATGACTTCATATTTAGTACTAGATGTTGAAAACCACAGCTGATGAGCAATTACCAAGGGGCCTAAATTCAATGGCCATCTAAAATTATTTTTCTTCATACCTTAAGAGTTCACAGATCTGAATGCTGCTTAGTATCATAATTCTAATGATGCTGCTAAGGTTTTTTGAAACTATAAAATACTGCCAAAAAGCTCATATCTTAAAATGGCATTGGCTGCTTGATGGGTCTCTTCTCTAAACATGACCTCACTTGGGATGCAACTAGTGACACAGAGACTTTTATAAATCACTGAGAGGAAAAAAGCATCCAAAGAGTTTGAGAAACAGTTAGAGAGGAGCAAATACTGTAAAAATAGAAAAATACCAAAATGTCCTTAATTATGAATTATTTTTTTTACTTAATTTATGGATTTTGGTTTCACTGAGCTTTTGTTTGCTCTCTGCAAATATTTGCATAATCAAGTTTCAGAGACATTAATGTTCCCAGAAAACACATTACAGCTGCTGAATTATAAAACTGAGATTTTTCAGACTCCAGATTAAATCTATACCCAAAAAAATGTACTCATGGATGCAGACTGAGATTTTAATGAAGGCAAAGGGGGGAATTCACAGCTCAAAAACTATCACAGGGAAAGAGAGTCATGGATAGACAGTCAAATCCCTGGTTGTATTGACTTCCAGAGGTCAGAAATTTTTGTGTGAAAAATCAGTAGAAAATATTTCTTGTATGAGCAGAGTGCTATCACCTCAGGGTTGAAAGCACAAATCAAACCAAGTCTAAGAGGTGCACACACGAGCAGGGTATGTATGATGTGCCATCAAGAGCCATGCCTCCTGAGGTCACCAGAGTAGCTCTGAGCAATCCACTTTTCATCCTCTTCTCGTTACTGTCTTTTCCTGCCACTTGTCATCCTTTATCTTTCTCCTCCCTTTCCCCTCAGAAATAGTGCTGCCCCAGGCTTGGCTGAACACAGCAACAACAGGGGCTGATCCAGGGTCGATTCCCTCCAGTCTGTCCCACAGCTGGACATAATCTCATTTTATGCTGTGGTCGTTCACTTGCTCATGACTCTCCCATGCCCAGAGCTTACAAATACTCGCACCCAGAAGGAAACGCAAAGCCACAAGCCCCTTGCACTACCGCACAAAGGGAATCCAAATGAACAGCCAGGGTGCAAAGGTTTCCCTGGGCCAGCATGGTAAGTCAGCAGAGAATCTTCTCCCACCTCTGAAAGGGAAAGAGTTAACTGAAAGAGTTGGCCTTAATTCCACAAGTAAATGGAATTAGCAACAGGAGCAGGATCTTTCCCTGGAGGAACACTGTTACAGCCAGAGGTAACAGAGCTTGTGAGCCTACCCCAAACTCCAATTTTCCAGTTTTTAGCTCCAGCTATTAGACATTGTGTCCTGTATCAAAAAAAAAAAAAAAAAAAAAAAAAAAAAAAAAAAAAAAAAAGCTACTTTT
>VZRU01008256.1:39986-102572 GCA_013398155.1 Pedionomus torquatus
TGCCCAGCCGATGCTCGCCGCACTGGCTCGCGGGGCCGAGCAGCAGAGGCTGAGCGAGATAAGCCAACCACTCTACAAAAGCCAAGCCCTCGCTTTGCTTTTCGTCGGAATTAATAAATTTGCAAGAGAAAGTTTGTCGCGGCTGCTTTTTCCTCCTTGTTCCCCGGCGCTCTTTTCCTTCCTCCTTTCCCCATTCCCCT
Source organism: Pedionomus torquatus (assembly GCA_013398155.1). Taxonomy (NCBI): domain Eukaryota; kingdom Metazoa; phylum Chordata; class Aves; order Charadriiformes; family Pedionomidae; genus Pedionomus; species Pedionomus torquatus. The sequence continues at coordinate 40,187 of VZRU01008256.1, forward strand.
CTGCCGCCTCCCCGCCGGCTTCAACACGACTCCACGCCGTATCGGGATACAGGCGTTGCTATCTAAATCAGGTATGAGGCACAAGGCTTCGTCCTGCAGCAGCTCCACACTTCCCCATGGAGCAGAAGAAATGCAGCTCTGATTAAACTTTTATCTAAATAACTTTTTTTTTTTTTTTTTTTTTTTTTTTTTTTTTTTTTGGTGGGTTTGTTTGTGGCACAGTCTGGAAAAAACTATCCCTTCCAGACTCATGAGCAGGACTTGCCAGAAACGTGTGAAATGCTCTTCCCGTCGGCCCAGCCCAGAGCTGGTACCAAAGCCAGAGGATTTGGGGATGGAAGCTGGTAAATTCTATGAGCAGATTGTCAGACCCCAGGCTAATAATGAGCAAGCAATATTTTATGTATACAAAATGTCCTTACATGATCTCTTACTTTAAAGAAACCTCTCTAGCAAAACAAGACATAGTGTGCCGCACACCAAGGTGTTCCTGAGGCATCTTTGAGGGCTGCATGAAACTGCAGCTGAGACAGGTGAAGTCAGTCCAGGAGAAAGCTAAGAAGAAAAAGGACAGAGCCAGAAGCCATGGCACATATCTCTGAAAGAAACTGCTGACTTGGAGTCTTTCCCTGTGTGAGACTCCAGCTTCAGGCATTTCTGAAGCATCTGTTATTTCAAGGGGGAAGTTATTGAGCACTATTTGGTACCATACCAAAAGCTACACTCCCAGTGCAGGAACTTATTGCTCAAAAATAAAATGGCTCTTAAAAAATTTGGACCCCAGATTGAGCTTGCTCTCTAGTTATGTCTCTTGGGTTTTTCTGCCCCCTCCNTTTTTAAGTAATTTGAAGAAAATGTACAAAGTGTGTGTCCAAAAAGTAAGGGTGTAATAAAACAAAAGAAGTTTTGTCAAAGACTTCGAGCTGTGCATAGAGTGACATGAAGAAACCCCAGGCAGGCACTCATCTCCTCCAAGCACCTGCCCAGAGGCAGCTGGAGGTGCGAGTCAAGGGTCCATCTCTACGAGGGAAGGACAAAGGGAGAAAGCTGAGAGCTTGCTGTACTCACAACTCAGCTCATACTCCTGGGGGACTAAGTGGACCTTGAGCTGTGCTTGTAAATCTCATGGAGCCTTCAGATGTCTTCCAGAACTCTTCTAAGTGATGTACATTTTCAGAAGATTTGAATTTCCTGGAAGAAAATCTGCTTTAAATAATCTCAAATCCAGTATCTCCAAAGACAAAATTAATTTTGTACATTTTTCCTCACACTCAAAGCCAGGTACTGCTGCAAAGGGATGGCAAAAGAGATTGAGCTACTAGTCCTCTCCTCAGCCTGCAGAAATCTGCCAAGGAAGCCCTGTGTGGGAACCAGCCCTAGGTACAAACGTTTTCTCCAGAGATGGGAGAGCAGTCAGACAGTGTTTACTCCAGTGACACCCAGAAAATGTCATTTCCAATGGAAGCCAAATGCAGAGTAAAGCCCCAGCAAGAGGGTCCCTCCTAGCCCAGAACCAGTCACCTCTGGGCACTGCAAGTGTGGCATCCGGGCTGGCCTCTAGCCTGCAGGACTTGCTTGCATTAGCCTCCTTCACCTTATTGGATTTATCGGGTTTTGAGCAATAAAAAACACATTTAGCAAGCATATCAGGGGCTCAGCAGTGCTCTTTCACCTCCCTCCCTCATGTGAAGGCAGGAGTGAAACTTAATGGATACAGATGGGAAAAAACCTCACAGTAAAATGAGACTTATGATTCGACTTGAAGGTTCTTCAGCTGGTATTGAGGAGGAGGGAAAAAGCAAATGGCTGTTTGGGAAAGGGACTAACAGTCCAACTTTCACCATACTCTCTCTTGTGCCTAAACAATGCCTTTTCTTCATTCTGAGAAGAAAACGATGGCTTTGAGTTAATGGCACCAGCAGCTCAAAAAAGCAGAGGCAACCTGGAGGATTCATTCTTCTTCATCTTGAAATATTTTTGTGTTTAACAATCTCAGATGAGAACTACTTTAAGCCAAAAATAATGAACTCGCGATATTTTTAGTTGGATTAAGTATCTGAGGATTTTTATAAACTCCTATGAGAACTTTGTGTAAAGTTTTTATGCTTGATTTTATGCTTCACAGTGGCTGGCCTTCTATGGGAGCTGCCAAAACTAGCTTTAAGCTAAGACAGAAATCTTCCTTATAATAACAAAGAAAAGGCAGCTTGAGTAAAAAAAGCTGCCAAAAACAGAGATAAGATCAATAATTTGCTGGCATTGTTTTTAAAAGAACTTCTACAAATTTTAATGTATCTCTTCCTAGAAAGTAGAAATTTTGCTTATTAACCTCTCACTCTCACAAGACGGAACCTAATTGGAGTATAAACCTAACAAGGGTGATCAGGAGTTATAATGACTCTATAAGTATATCATTTGTCATTATAAAATATCTCAGAAACAAGTTAGATCAATAGAGTGGGATTCCACAACATGCCGACTGAAATCATCCAGAGCAGCACTCTGCTGCTTCCTTCTCCAGTAATGTCATTCACTGCCATCCCTCCGGTTCCTCGATGCAGCCGTTAATCCTCCATAGTGTGTAATCTTCTTTGGGAACTGGCTGCTTAGCAAAATGCAGTTCACCCTGGATGCTGACTGCTAATGCGAGCATCTACATTAGCCTTGCAAGGAGGTTTTCAAAAATTTCAATGCCTTTAGGGTGCAATTAAATAACTGAGCGATTACCAAAATATGCTGGAGAATATTAAAGCTGTGAGCAGATGCCTCCGTTATATATTCCAATAGAGCAGGTGGTACCTGCTGGTGTCGGAGCAGCCTCAGTACTGAGTGAATTTCCTTCTTGAAATATTTAAAATTAGTGAGACATCAACAAGATGGAAAAATGGTTAAATTATCCAGAAAGTTAAAGTCAAAGGAAAATCCCTCTTTCTGACAGAAAATCCTGCCTGCTGCACTGCCCAAACACAGTGAGTGGCCAAGGGCAGCCAGATCTGGTGCTGGAGGTGGCATTTCCCAAAGGTTCCTGATCACTATTCAAGTCCTGCAGTAACCTGCTGTTAGTAACTCCCAATATAGTTCCCTGGCTACACATTTACCTGCCTCTTGCTTGCTCACTTGCTTTCTAAACCTTATGTTCTTTAAGTAAATAAAAGAACCACAAACGCTTTCTTCACTTTTTAAGTCTCATTCATGAATTACATTCTACAGTCACTGTTCTGAGAAGTAAAAAATTAAAGTGTATATAGGTAATTATATATACTTCATGACAACATGTTTTCCTATAGCTGTTTGCTTTCTTTTCTGTTTTATGCAAGAGCATAAAATTTACTCTTACTGCTGTTTGACATACCCAGGGCCTAATTTTGTCTTTGCATACATTGGCAGCTATTGACGTGAGTGAACTCAATTTCTAACTCACACCAGTTCATAATCAGATTACGGATTTCTCTGTTTATGGATGAAGAAGTTTTAATACTGCAAGGGAGGCTGACTGGGGATCACTGCTCAGTTGCCGGCTTCCTCAGAATTATTAATCACAAGGAGCTGCACTGTGTGTAGACTCTGGGCTTGCGTGAAATGAAAACAGGGCATACTCTCCCTCCAGCCAGCTGTGTAAAAATCCTGTATTTCTCATCTCTTACCCCGAAGAGCTGTCAATGGAAAGGCCAGCAGCTATCATACGCCACTGTCATGGCCAGCAAGTTCACACACAGCTCGAGGTACCCCAGGAAAAGCTGTTCTGGAGGGTAGTGATGCAGAGGTATGCACACACATGTGTATGTACATGCACACCCCCACGTCCCCTGCAGCCAGCAGTCTGACCGCAGCTGATGCAGGGAATGTGAAGGAGAATTCCCTCAAGTACAGAGTAACTTCAGACAGACTCAATAAATCAGCAAGACGCCAGGCTTCAGTCCATCTGCAGTGCCAGGAACTGCTGCTCTGTTAACCCACAATGTCAATGTTTGGTTACTGGAATGAAGGAATCCTCAAAGTGACCAGCTCTCTGGCTGGAAAGACACTGAGTTATCCCTGAAAAATGTTCTTACTCACTGTATGTATTTCCACTGCTTCTACCATCTCAAAATTCCCTCACAGATTATAATTTTCAGGATTTGAGGGGTGTTTTCTAAATATCTCATTGTGGTTCAAATTGTATTTTGAACAAAACCAAGGAGAATTCACACCATTGCTGAAAGTCGTGCTTAAAATGTATAATATCCAGTCCAATATATTGGATGAAGAAACAAATATAGATGTTCCTTACTTTGCACGAGACAACATCCACAGAGATACATGGGTACACTTCAGTAGAAAATATTTAGATGAAAAATTTTTACCTCGTTTTAGAAACAAAAGGTACACTAAAATACTTTGGTACAGGAACAAAGATTCCTTCAATTAATTTTCTATAAAAGTGAAGTTAAATAACATAGAATTAAAGCCAGAAGAAGAAATACATCCTCCCTCTTACAGTAATAATGAATTACTCTGACTAGATTTTGCCTGCAAACATGGCACGTCATGAAAATAGGATCAGTAATATCTACGTATCACTGACTCAGTATGGGAAGCATGTTGTGAGAAGTGAGGGAAGTGAAAAAAGAGACTACCTACAACTGCCTTGTTACCAGGAAAGAGAAGCAAACAGTTTTTTTAGAAAACTGTAAGCAGCAGCAAGAGAATATGGTCTGTGCCTGAATGAACTGAACACGTTGCCTGTAAATCTTGCACAGACAGCAGGTGACTTTATGAGCAGTACTTTACAGTGCACCTCTTAGCACCTCTTGGGGCTGCTGAATGTATTCTGAAGAATCGCGAGCAGTGGCAGAAGCAAAGAACATGTTTAGCATCCCTTCAGTTTGTTTTGTGTATCCCTGTCACCAGACTCAAGCAGAGAATTAGAAAAGAGCAAATTTTCAAATGAGGTTTCAGAGTAACAGCCAATACTAGGTAAGAAAACAAAACAAAATGAAGAAAAAAAAAACCACAAAAAAAACCCCCAAACCAACCCCGAAATATTTATGGCCACCAAACTATATTAATATAGTTTAGCACACTAGTGCCCAGAACCCTCATTTCATTTTGATTACCTATTCTAATTATGGTCATTCCTTAAGCGCCAGAGACCAAAGTTATACTCTGCCCCGTGTGAATATAACAGCATTCACACTGCACTTACAAAGTGGCCAGAAAATGCTCAAAAGTGTAGGAAAACAAATGAGTAAATAAATAAATCAGAATATTAACAGATGCATCTATTTTACACATGAGAAACTTCAGGAAAGAACAAATCTTCGATCTCACATAAAGTCCAGAGTAGGCCCTGGGAGCACCACACTCCAACTTACTGCATTCATTTAGCCTTCCATCTGCAGAAGCTATTGCATTATGAAAATAAAAAGGCAAACCTGACTGATTTGAGAAGTGGGTTTAATTTCATGCATAACTATTACTCACACAGCTAACAGGATTCGGTGTTTCTACCATGCGAGAGCAACAGCATGAGTAATGTTTTTGCACACATGGAGACTTACAGGAACACAGTGAACCTGCTCACCGCCTGTGAGCATAGAGACGTTCCCAGTCTCATTGCACAGCCCTCAGGAACTGCCACAAAATACTGCAGACATGCCAAAAGTAACCTGAAGGGTCATTCTGTACAAGCTTGTGCTTCTTTAAGCTTTAAAATCTTGCTTGCCATGGAAAATGCTGAACCCTGGGCACAACACTCAACCTGCAAGAACATCACTGCCCTATCCTGGGCTGAGCCCCCAGGGACATTCTTGCTCCCTGATGATAGGCCTGACCATTGTAGTTCTGAGACTGCATCCAAAACCTACAGTCTAGAAGGGCTTCATTGAAGTTTCAAGATTAGGACACAAGCTTGAATGAAACATTGAGCAAGTCTGATATTTTTTGTCTATAGTAGGATCCCTCTCCCTTATTTTCAAGCACCCAGAAGCAGCTACCTTTTTTAAAGATCAGGCTAGTAGCTAAGCTTCTGAAACATTATAAGAATACCCACACTGAGAGTCAGCCCAGCTTTCTGATCATTTATGTACGTAATAGGTAGCCCTGCAAACTTGTCAAGGCTTTGTCAAGCTTACTCTCACAGAACTTAGTCTGATCAATTTCCTTGTCCATGTCAACATGAAGAAGTTACCCCGTGATTCCTTCTGCATCTGGGAGAGCTGCACTAGACATCACATGGAAGCAAAATTCCTCCTGAGCCGTTGTGTTGCACTGAGAAATTCTACCTAGAGGAATGAAAAAAAAAAAACCAACAACAACAAAAAAACCAAAGAGGAAAGTTCACATATTTAAAGAGTTTGAAGTTTTAATTAATAGTTTGTAGCTATGGAGACTGAAGTGGTAGAATGGGGATTTTTATGTTAGATCTCAGCGGCTGCAGGAAAGAAAGATGCTTTCCAGACTAAACAGAGCAGAAAAGTTCAATGACAACAACAAAAAGAGAAAGTAAATTGGCTAATATATCCCCTTTTCCTTCATCTATCTGGGTTAATACAAACCTAAGCATAATTTTAGAGTCATGCTATTACCTGTGGGCATAAGAAAAAAGAAACAAGAACTTTAGAAAAAGAATACTGAAACCATAATTATTCCCAACATTATGCTCCAATGTTATTGAACAACAGACCAAAACTCTCCCTTCCTTCACTCAGTGTAAATCTAATAGCACATTACATGATTGGATTTTTTATAGATGAAAGATAATTTACAGTCAAATGAGTACTTTCCCTAAAATGGCGCAGAGTGGTTTGTTCAAGAAGCAAAAAGGAGCAGTTGGTATAAGAAATTAAAAGATGTTTTTTCTGCACCCCACGCAGACTCACAGAATGATGTTAGGTTGGAAGGGACCTCTGGAGGTCATCTAATGCAACCTCCAAAGCCAACCCAAAGTCTCTTTTCCCTACAAGACATGTATTCCTGTCTCCCCCTTTGTAGATGTTTTTACAAGACTCCCAGGATGCTGAAGAAAGATCTAACTGATTGCCACATGTATAAAACAGCAGATTAGTGATTAATCTTCTGGTTTATTCTTTCCTCACAGTATTAATTTATTGGTTGGACATAGTTTGTATACATGTTTCTTTGTTATAACAAAAGCCATCATTTTAATTAAACAGAATGAAAGATGGGATAGCAAACAACCCTGCTAGAAGGACGACAGATCAGATTTCCAAGGTGGCTTTTCCAAGGACACTGCTTTGTCTCCTCATCTCTGAGGCAAGACAGAGCAACCTGAGAAGAGCAGCAGCCTCATGCAAGCTGCTAACAGGTTTTTTTTCGGCTATGCTGATATTTGAGAGTGAACCTACCCAGTAAACTTAGAATTTTGCCTAATTGCTAATCATTGATGAAAACGATTTCATTTTCACTAAATGAAAATGCAAGAAGGTACAAGGAAAGCACTGGGAGGGAAAAAGCTTAAAGGACTATTTTAACAAAGGCAGGAGAAGAAAGACCACAGGAACTTGAAGAAAGAACTTGGTCAAAGCACCAGTAATGAAAGAAGCAACAACACATTTTAGATATAATCCCTACTGTAGGGCTATGAAGACGATGGTGGGGTTGCAATCCAGGACCAGACTTGGCCATGCCTTTGACTGCTATTGCTTACAGCCATAAATGCTGGTGTTTAACATGTTCCTGGAAGACAGTCCTCTTCTTCCACATGTAACATTTCTCAGACTCTTCAGATTTGTGATAGATTTTCAATAAGAAAACATCTGAAATGCCTTTATGTCTCTTTTTCTTTTCAATCACAAATATGTCAGTCACAAGCCCACGCTACTCAGCCACCATGATTGCTGCCGTGCTTCAGCTGACAAGCTGTGAAAATTTTGGCTGCCCAAATCATTGTGAATATTTTTATTTCCTTTTGGTAGAATTATGAGATGTTGGCATCTCATTGCCATGTACCAATGTACCTTCCCACATATACATCAGTGAGTTTTAGTGACATCAAGTATTGCTTCCAACTAGTTAGGAAATACTACCTTGTTAATGAGACGCAATGTTACTGCCAGCTGCTCATTCCAATATCACTTAAACATGCATAGAAATGATTTCCTTATACTTTAGCATCCTTTTTATATTCCGGTTATAAAAAAGTAGAACACTATGTGAGGAAAAATAGTGCAGATTATCCACTGCTGTACTTTGCAACGAATCACGGACTGTTTCAGTGGAGATTACATTAAATGTCACAATGCTTAAACTAACCAAGGAAGAAGATACGAGATTAGAACAGTTTCTTCTTTCTCTTGGGCTGTGAGCCTTTTAGTAAATCTCAGAAAGGTCTTGAAGATCTACAGGACTCACCATGTTGGGAGGAATTTATCAAGAACAATTGAGTCTCGTTGCAGTTACACATTCTCCAGCAACTGTGGAATCTTCTTGTGATTAAATCTAGGAATTATGTTATCCTGCTCTCATCTTAGGTAAAATACTACAATTTCTGCTTATTGGCATGCTGAAGGCCTCAAATGGAGACTTCACTGACAGCTATAATACCTGTAGGCAAGCGCTGTTCGTTACATTTACTTATAACTTCTGAGACAAATGTAACAGGCATCCTGCACACCCAATAAAAGGATACTAGATCCAAACACATAATCCAGCCATTATTTTGATTGCAGTACGTTTTCCAAAACATTTTGAAAATAGGTTTTTATTAAAGTCTATGATTTGTGTTCCAGCCCGTGCAAGAAAAAGAGCAGAGAAATTGAAGCTTGCTTAACCAAGTTCATAAACCTGCTGTTTCAGTCTCAAAGATGAATTGCACTGCAGGAGCACGTTCACTAAACGTTCATGCTCTCCTTCTTGCCCTCCTACTTATGTTCAAAGAGTAGAATAGAAAAACATAAATCAAAGTCTCAGAACATATTTCTTCTCCAATTCCGAAGCTGCCATATCTCTATACTAGAATCACAACCCCCCACAATACAAATAAAAAGCATGGCCCAGCAACCACCACTTCAAAATAATTACAGCAACACAGTAATTTACACTTATCTAAAGCCTTTCACCCCAAGGATCCTAAAGCAATTTACACACAATACAGATGTGGCTGATATGAAAACAGTAATGCCAAGGAGCTACTTGGGAATTGAGGGATTCTCTAAACCATGCCGATCTTTGCAGGCCAAAACTTTTCATATGCCCCTTATCCTTGTAGCAGTTTGAACAAAATCTATTGCAATCTTCTGTCTCCCAAATTTAGGAATGGTCTAGTTTCATATTGACAGTTGTGCTTTGAATCCCTGTCCAATTTCAGTTAATGATTTTGAGAATTTAAGAAAGGAACTGATATAACACTGCCCACCAGATGTCATATCCAGTTTCAGGAGGTTCTCATCTGAAGTACTACCAGGATTAACACATTCTTCTGGAGAGAATAAAGTTCTCAATATCTATTCCTACTTCTCTTTTCCCTTATCAAATTTATTTCTGATTCATTCAGACTCTGGGTAAATACTGGCCTACAGGCAGAACCTTGCATTTTCTGTGCTAGCTCTGAAATATCATTTACCCCCCAGATGCACAACAAATGACAGGAGACAGTCTACAGGTGCTTGCTGGAGCCCCAACACAATCAACAGCACCAGGCCATGGATGTACAAATTGGTCTTCATGAGCAATAGCTGTGAAATAGCTACTAGTTCCCTAATTCTCAAACTGCACTCTCAGGGTGCTGGGTGAAAGGCAGGTTGGGGAACTAAATGGACTGGTGTTTCTAAAAATTAACTGGTCATCCACTTGCATTCTCAAGGTAATTTTTCCATGGAAAAGGGCTACTTGCACATTCCATATTATAAACACGGATTTTGTGTTGGCTTTCCTCAGTCAACAAAGTCTGGGCTGACAAACTCTGAAAGCATTAGCTTTTCACTTTGTAGGATCCCCAAAAGGCAAATTTGGGGAAAACAAAATCTCTTGTAATGTGAGTTATAGATAAAACAGCAAAGTTCCCTGACAGTCTTCAGATCCAAAGAGATCAATGCAAAAATCAGCATGTTAAGGAACAGCTATATATATTTTTGCCACATTCTAGAATTGGGAAACTGAATCAAAACACCTTCATGCCACAAGAAACTTCAGTCTCAAAGGTAGGAAACTTACTCTTTTCCCTTGCTCAGACCTCTGTAATGTATTTCTTGACCAAAATATGTACGTAGGTCTGTCAGGGAAATCAGGATTTTTAATGATTGAATGAGAACAGCACATAGAACAGGACTGCAGCATCTGATCTGCATGGCTAATGTGTCTGCAGTCAATATGGTCAGCAAAAAGGACTGGCCTCACTGCTTATCATCAGGAGTGTTAATGCCTCAGGACAGAGGAAAAGCCAACCGTGCTTTTTGAGGGGTAGGTTGGTTTCAGCTGTGGTATGTTTTATTAGTAAAATAGCATTGGGGTGAAATCTTATCATTTTTGCTACCTGCATGGCACCACATTTCTGTTTCACTTCTGGGTGGCAGCTGCAGCATCTCAGCAGGGAGACAGGAGTTTGCTGTGACAGTACAGAGAAAGAAGTGACTGGGTGGGAATATTTTTGCCCTTCCTCATGATCTCTGGGCTGCTGACAGCTGATCCACTAACGACACTCAAGACAAGTGAATTATTCAAGCTGTTTTCATAATGGGATGCTGGAGATGGTTGATTGCATTGCCTCACACTGGATTTCTTCTCCTTATTACTTTTTTAGGGAGAAAAGAGGCAAAAAAATGACATCTTTCCTTAATTAGAAAGTCCTTAGAAATTGCAAGTATTCAGTGTTTTCTGTTAAGAGACAGATGCTAAAGAAAAAAAAATGAATAAATAACAAACTTCATGAGACTGGTTTGGGCAAAACTCTGAAACTAAAACAGCAAATACATGGTGTTTATTTATTTTTCAATCTCCATACTGCTTCAATTTGTGCTTCACATCTTCAAGAGGTGAAAAACAATTTCATTTAGTAGAAAAGCTGCCCAAAGAAGCTATGCCAATTTATACCACCTGGGAATCTCACCCCGTACTAATCTGTTTCATTCATCCCCATTTCTTGACATTTAACTGCCAAGGGACTAGCCTGGATCTGGAAATGTATTACCCGAGTGTCACCAGTAACGCTGTCTCTTTCTCTCCCATCCTCTCCAGAGCATCTAAGCCAGAACAGACTTCAAAACTGGATTTGTGAAAGTGAGTCAGAGCAAGGGCAAAAAAAAATTGGATGAAAGGAGTAATCTTCTGGGGTAAATTCTGCATTAAAAAAGCTCTGTCTTTGCCTTAACTGCACACAGGAGTTAATTCCATAGTTCAATTTTATCTTCTATGTTCCTGTATTTATGGAAATGATTTATAACATGGAGCTTGTAACTGTGAGGGAGTGTGTTAGACAACACTACTGGTCCCACAAATATTCATGTGTGGTTTCACTGCTCTTGTGGAGTGCAGCCATTGTGAGATGTTGGTCTGGAAATAGCAAGTATTTTGATCATCAGCACGAGAGGTCTTGCACTGACTTTGGAGCTCAATAAAGAATCATTGCAGAAAACTCATAACAGAGAGTGCATATTTGCTGCTTCCTATATTTCTAATCATAGTATACTGGACTGGAAAGACAGTCTGGGGTATGCAGTCCAATCACTTGCTATTGCAGGTGACCAAATAATAAAATTGATTTTATAAACTGGTGGATTACTTTGTTCTATCGTAAGACATTTCAAGTCCTGTAGTTTTATTTCTAGTTACAGAAATTTTCAGTCAGTGCCAGGCATATTCTTGATGGAAGTATCTTTTGCGCTCTTGGAATATTAAAGCATTAGAAAGGACAGAAGGAGAAAAGAGGGAGGCCCAGAGAGGATACTTAAGCTCAGCCACAACTTTCCTGTGCTAGTTTCCCTTATGAGAAAAGGTTGTTTAAAAGGAGCTGAATTCCTCAGAATTTAGAAGCACCTTTTTCTCCTTGCTTCATTTCAGACCAGCAAATCTGTGTAAGGTCTCTTCTCACCTCAGCCAAACAGGGAAAAAAGAATAATCCTTCATCTGAGCCTTTCCAAGCCTTTCACTGATCAAATTGCAGCCTGCTTTGCTCCAGTGCCTGTGTGTGTTTGCTGCCCAGCACTGGGTGGTGCCTAGGGGGTGACATGGGTGCAAACTCACCTGGCGAAACACGTCTGTCCACCACAGTGTGCTGTGCTCAGGTCTGGAGCTTGTGCACATTCTCCAATGCCCCAGGAGCTCTGAGATATCAGAGTTTGTGCACTTCTCACGCTGAACCACATGGAGCTCCACAGCTCTGGAAAAGAGCAAAAATCCAAGTATCAAAAAATCTGCAATGAGACACAATCAATAAAGCATTAGGACTTAGGACTATGCTTATTTCCAGTGCACATGGCTGTATGGAAAATGAGTCTTCTCAAACAAAATTAAAGTATTCCTACCATTAAAGTACAAACTTGGCTGTGCTGATGGAATGAAATTCTGTATCTCATTTGATTTGCTTCCAGAAGATGCTCTAACTGAAAAGAGCACTATAACACTCCACAACAAAGTTCATGCTAAATGGATTAAAATTATAGAACTGATAGATCTTAAAGGATAAATTTAAATGTAAGTATCTGTCTTAGTTCAGTGCTGCTGAACATTGCATTTAAAAGCAGGCATGAGTGATCATTAATAAAATTCATAGTAACATTAAAAACTAGTGAAGTAGTCAATAATATTGGGTACTTCTAGATTATGTAAATCAATCGCCAGAATAATACAGATTTTAAAACTGCAAAATGTCAAGTATTAAAGTCCCTTATAATGTGGGAAATAGAATAGCTGGACATACTGGCAGTGAAAGAGACTTGTCATAGAAAATCCCCAATGAAACACAATGTCCACAACTCAGAAGGTGCAAGAGAGAGATGAGACCAAGGCTGCACAAGAAGCAGAAAATGCCCAAGAGGGATTTTCTTCATAGTTATTAAAGGAGCTGTTGAAAATGTTGAAGAAGAGGGGAGGAAGAGAGGCTGAAGGCAGAACAGGACATACGAGTTGTGCAATGGACACGGAAATATTATCAGCATTGAGTAACTTGGAGCTCACCTGGTATCACATTGGTTTATAATCAGGATGTAACTGTGAGATGTTTCTCTCCCATCACAGCTCTGTTGGAAAAAGACTTCTTCATCTCTAGCCTCTAAGAACATAAAGGTCTTAAAGCTTCTGCACTACTTGGTAGATAGCCTGACAGTTTATTGTAAAGCACCTCCCTAAAGTATTACTCTTTCATTCCCTGTTAACTTTGTACCCAGCTTTACACAATTAATTAGGGAAATGTTGAAAGACCTAGATTTTAAACCACTTAATTAATAAGGAATGAACATTTAATGGCTATTCCTCTCAGACTATTTAATTTAATGAGAGAATTTACAAGAAAAAGCAGCAAGAAAAATCAATTTAATGTATAACAAGTTGCAACAGAAAACAGAAATGCCTGAGATGAACACATGTATCTATTTACTGTGTGGTTTTATAAGACCATCTCTATCGGAGCTTGAGGTGTTGCATATTTTTGGCAATGGTAACACAGCTCTTTAGTTCCAAGGATCTTCCCTGCCCAGTGTTCTCCTCTGCTGGGAAGGGAGAAAGATTTAAAGAGAGCTTCTTTCCTTTGGTTAGTGGGCAGCCCAGACCAGACCACACCACCCAGTTAAACAAACTGGTATTTCCATATTTGCACTCCAAACATCCCCAGGTTGTTGCTATTTCCATCCCCCCTCCTAAACACAAAATCCAGAAACACAAAAATAGAAAACCCTTGTCATTTGCCCCAGATCCAAGCAAAGACTGAAAAAGAGAGCAAAGACCTCCCAAGATCCCTAACACTCTCCCACGGGCAGGTGCCACTGAGTGGCTTTCAGCCGAGCATCACACTGGGCCAGGAGGATGAAGGCATCTGTTGTGGCATCACAGGAGCAAGCAGACGCTATTCAGAAGGAGATAGGACACATACGGCAACATAATATCCCAGACTAAAACAACTAGTGAGTCCCCATCCTAACACCCAGCTGAGAAATGTGGTTTCATGCAGGACACACTTATTTGAACAAAGTCTTTCTATTACGGAAAAAAAAAAAAAATAAAAAAAATCATGCAGCAGCAGCAGACTATCAGTTTTATTTTGTAAGAGCTGTCACACTGACATCTCTCTAAAAGCAAAATTTCTTTTTATGTCAGTGGAAGGTCTGAATGCCAAGCGATGGGAACATGCCTTTCTAAGTTACTGAAACATTTTTAGTTGATTCGTCCCCTGAGGTATCTGCCACAAACAAGAAAAGCCAAGACTGAAGACAGGGTAACTTAGTAAAGAGCACAGAAACACTTCTAATAATATGAGTAAGACCTAAGAAGATATCAGAGCTGCTGTTACACTAAGCTTTGTAAAGACCATAAAAGAAACTGCCCCTCTACTGAGACATTTCAAATCTAAGCTCTGCCTTTAAAACAAAACTACTCTTGTTACATATAAAGCATGAGGCTTTGGGTTAGGGAGAGATGTCACCTTGTTCTTTTCTTTTCAGACCTTCGAATGTGGCAAGATCTAAGCATAAGCATTCAAAGAAAAAAACCATTACGTTTGAAAAAATGTTTTGTTCATCTGTATTGGCAAGACTGAATGATTTGTGTTAAGATTAAATGAGAGTCCAACGCGTATAACATTCCAAAATAAATAGGAGCATGTAGCATTGCTATGATTTTGCCAGCCATCTGCATGAATCATCCTGGTATGATGGTTTAGCCATCTATCTGCTTTTGCCAAGGCATTTAGAATATAGGTTTGCTGATACAAAGTGTAATAGTTTTTTGCTCAGTTATTGCTAATTAAGGCTACCACTTGAATTCAAATCAATCCAATAAGCCTAATTGAATAGGGAACTGGATCTTCACAAAATCAAGCCTCTCTTCTGCAGTTCATATAGAAAAGGTATTTGCAGTGAACATTGCCAGTTCTCATTAGGAACTGCTTTTTTAAAATCTAAGAGAGAACCTTTGGTCAAAAAGAAGAGAGAGGGAAATAATAGGGAAAGCATTTTGGCTTTCAGAGGGCATATCTGACCCCAAAGCCCAAGAAACTCTAAGGAGAAAGGAATTATATTGGCCAAAAAGTGGCAAGATTGGCTGGGTAAGTGAGCAGCCTGGGAAAAACAACAAAATGTTTCCTCAGCAATTCCCTGAGCCCACCCCTATAAATTTTAGTCTGGCCAGCAGCAGGCTCTCTGCCAAAGATGCCTCTGCGCTTTCTGTCCCTGTCAGGACAGGATTTAACCCTAAACATGCTTTAAAAAAATTACATGAACTCTGCAATTTATGTAATCACTTATGACTAACTCCTCATTATAACAGAAGTTATAGTATATGCAATTATCTCTTTAGTTTGGGTTTTAAATTAATATGAGTCATTCTCCTTCCATTTAAAACCTCATTTTCCACATGTACAACACTTCGAACCAGCTTTGGAAGAGAAGTATCAAAGGAGCTAATTCCCCCCTGTTTTAATTTAACTGAAGAAAATAGAGTTACATAAAGAACAGATTTGAATCATTACAATGTGTCTGAGCTCTCACAAGGAAGACAGAAAGCAATGGCAAATCTATGGGTGCATAAAAAATTTTGTGTCTTTTACTGGGTTTTAATGAGGGTTTTTTGTTTTAACTGAGGGGAGGGCAGTGAAAGAGGAAAGTATTTCCACAGCACAGTACTAAACATACTATGGAACGAGACTTGTCCTCTTCTCTGACCCTTATTATGATCCTGAAATTGCTCACAAAATGAAGCATAATTGACATGATTGCCAAATCCTCTTTCTCCAAGCACCATAATAACTTGCTGCACCTAAATACCATGGGACTTTTGTCAGAAGAGAAGAAAGCTCTCAGCTCCCTCCAAGAAGCAGCAGCTTTCTTGGCACCGCCATTCTGCTTCAACAAAATTATCTAATCTATATGCTAAATTATTCCCACATTTCGATCTGCACCAATGCTGTGCTGTCGCTCTGGCACTGCCCCAGCACAGCTGGTTTTTGCTGTGAGACATTCTGCAAGGCACCGTGCAGGGATGGGAGGGCTGTTGTGTTCAAAGCTTTATCATGTCTTCTGGGCATGACCCTCCTTGTTCCTGTGTGGTTTAGAGCCTTGGGAGGCTCCTGCTCCAGCTGCTGACAGAGCACTGGGACAGGCCCCCATCAGCTGCCCACGCCTCTGACACTCTCCTAACCTGCACCACAAATAAACATCTTGGAACATGGATCAATTAATTTTTCAAATATTTTGGTTGATCACTACCTATGGACACCTTGTGAGCTTCCTATGTCTACAAGACCAACTTCTCTTTTCTCCTAAGTCCAGGCCATGTATGACCATACTTACCTTAAGTGGTTGCCTTGAAGATGCCTGATTAGCTCTCATTTTAACTGGCAAATTATACAGGCAGGTAAATAAATAAAGTTTGTTAAGATGAATGTGAGAAAAGCAACTCTTTCTCTCCTGCTTATGTCCATTATACTTACATATCTTACCAAATTCACTACATGTTCTAGACCAGCTTCCATAGTATGAATTTCCCTTGAAAATAAGAATTTTATAATTGGATACATTTTAGTCTCCTTTCTGTATTTCTGTTGCCGTATTAGACAAGCATAAGAATTTATAGTAAGAATATGTGCATGCACAAATATCAAATCTTGTTTCTTAAGTTTAACTTTAAATTTCACTTCCCAGACAAATTCCGAATGTTCTTAAATGATCCAGCAAAATGATCAAAGCAAATTGTGAACAAATATTTGAGAAATTTAAGAGTGGGGGTTTGCTGTATTAGTTTGACTCCATCTTTCTGTAAGAATGACCCAAATGCATGAAGAAGACTATTTAAATGCATCCCTTCTTTGCATGAAAAATAGAAATTCCCTGACAAATTACTTGAAGTGGAATGTATTCAATTCCATCCCAAGAGACAAAATTATGTTTTGAGAGAAGCCAGATGCATAAATGCTTGTGAGCTCTATGCACACAAGTACTTAAAGCCGTGTCTAGTGTATAATTTAGAAGGCACCTCCCTGAAAAAGGCATTGCTGGAAAATGAAAACTGAGCAGAAAGCCCAGTACATCCCCGTCCCCTTTCTGATCCAAAAAGGAGGGGAACCCCTAGCAAACCCCTTTTACGGGAAGGGGGGGAATCCAAGAAGGCAGCCTGGCAGCTGTCTAGAGGCCAGCGTGGAGGGAGGTCATTGCTGGCAAAAGCAGCAGCAGCCACTGAATACAAACCTCTGCTAAAATAACAGGAGATAGTAACCGACAGTCCCAAACTGGTGATGCTGCTGTTCCTAAAGGAACCACTCCTAAATAAAAATAATCCATGTTTGGGATTAATCTGGATTTAAAATGAAATAAAATTTAAAAAAAAAAAACAAAGACCCCTTGGTTTTGGCAGAAAGCAAACACATCTCACCAAAACCAAAAAGTTTCATTTAATTAGCAAACTAATTTCCCAGTAAAAGACAATTCTAACAGAAAGAGTTGGCCCATCCCACCCTACTTCATGTATGATGAAAACAGATTTTTAAAGTCCTACAACACCTACAGGGTGAAGCAAATTTCCCTTTGCACCATGCACAGCCCCTTTGGTTTGGTACCTGTGTTGTGAACACCAGCTCTCCAGAAACTCCACACAGTTCAAACAGTGTGAACGCTGCTGTTACATTTGAAAATCCGTGGTTTGGATGAGCACAGTGAATGAATGACACTAACATATTACAAAGGTGACAGAAGTAAAAACTGCAGCAGAAGTAAACATCTACAAATGCTATATTAAGATCTGGTCACAATTTGGAGTAGCTCAGCACACCTTTTCTGTGAAATTATTTCTGTCAGCATTCCTAAAATATTACTGCTAACCCATAAGAAATATTCCTCATTAATTTTGACAGGTATATATATTCGAATCTTAGGCAGAGATGAGCTACCATTGACTGATGTGTTAAACTTTTCCTTGCCAATGTTCATTTGTTTGCACTGGGGGAAGTAAGCTCTCTGCATGACTTAAATCTCAGTAGTTCATAAGACTTCATATTGCCAGAGGTTTCTCTCCTAAGAAACATTCACAAATTTAATGTCTCAAAAGGTAGCTAAGTAACCTGCGATTGACGTCGACACACACAAAATCATATGCAATATATGAACTCAGTGTTTATGGCTCTGCATGCAATTAACAGCATTGCAATTAAGTTTTGGCACAATACTATGTTTCAAAAGGCCAACAAAAGGATGGGTATAAAATGAGCCAGCAGCCACAAGTCCTTTGTCATTGCAATTTCCCTTAGGTGTTTGCATCCTTAAAGAAGGACTCACAAGCACTGGGACTGGGCTCAGCCTATGAAATGTTCAGAAATGAAGTATTTTATCACAGTCCCACTGGGGACATTCTGACTCTAACTTCAGTACCTATTCTGAAAGCAAAAAGTAAGGCACGACTCACTTCCCATGTTATCAAATGACAGATCCAAACTAGAGGACAAAAAGATGGTGATTTGCAAAGTGCAATCAGCTGCTTAATACTGCAGTTTTATTTCTGGTGAAGAACCCAGCTATGAGTGCTGTTGTTGTCAGAAACATCCATAATTAGGAAGATTTCTAAACATCTCAGCAGCATGGATTACCTCCTCTTAGAAAGATGCTGTCATATCCATCCGTATGATACTTACCCCCCAGTTACACTTATGGCATGTGCTTTTGATGATGTATTTCCCCCCGAGTGCCCATACAGTGTTAATGCTCTTGCACCTCATCCAAGCAGGCTAAAGGATTGCTGTTGCAGTAGATCATAAAGTTTCAGTGGTAACAGCTATCCATAAAAAAATGCCAGTCTGTAGAAAATAATTCCTGTCTTGCAACATGTCAGTTTTGATTTACTAGGGGTCATTTTTTTCCTTTCCAGCGAAATTTCTGGTGAAAAGCACACGGGATATTTTACCCCAAAATCCCCATGGACGAGTGTGTTCATACAGCACCCTGCCTCTGGCTCATTTCAGACCCCAGGTCCTCTCACACCTCTGGGTAGCTTTTAAAGAACCTCCCAAGTTACCTTGGGAAATGAACACAGGCTTTATGTGGTCATTTGTCTTCAATGCACTTTCTAAATATTGAAATATGGTGTATAGTTTATGAGGTTTCTTGACAGTATAGCTAAACCAGGAGAGAGGCTGCATGCAGTTTAGATGTCACCACTGCAAGGCAACAGTTGAGCAAGGATTTTCATGAACATGGTTCTGGACCTAGGACCATATAGAGCACTATTTGACTGGTAGATTTGTTATTACTTTGGAGATGATGCTCAAAATAGTCCTGATCCTTTACTCATCTCTTAATATAAACTGCAAGGGGCAAGAACCATGTATCAGGCTGGGGATATTTAAATCTTAATTGTATGAAGACTTTTCTCAAAATTACTTAATGGACATAAGATACAACATGTAACCATAGAAAAGACCCCTGTCATTAACAATCACACTAATCTGCTGCATAGAACTATTAGAAAGGAAAGTAAATGTGACTGTACAAAATGCTCTTCTCCTTGGAGACACAAAATGCATGGAAGCTAATTTGTTTCTGTATTATCACCACTTCTCAAGTTGGCAACAGTCTCCTAAATTGGGTCCTATTTTATTCATAACCATTATACAGCACTTTCAGGAAAGCAGTTGGTAACTACCAGTCATTCTGCTTTTAAAAGCTGAGTAAGCAAATTACTCTGTTTTATTAACTAGTACAGGTTTTGTTAGTATCATCTGTAATACAAGTGATTCAATTCATTGCATACCAGGATGGCACATGCTGATTAGCTAAATTACATGTCAGAAAGAGATTACTCTGAATTCTCAAAGTTTTATAAGAGTATATTATCCGATTTATCAAAAAATCACCCCAGAATGGTGCCTACCTGCTGTATTGTTGTATTGTCCCTGCCCATGGCAGGGGGGTTGGCACTCAGTGGTCTTTAAGATCCCTTCCAACTCTAACCATTCTATGATATGATTTTATCCTTGTATCAGAAATCTATTTCTGAAAAACTTCCAAGGAGCCAGGTGTGATTCAGAGTGAAAAGGCCGAGGCACCGGGCCGGAACATTTACAAGTGAACATTTAACACCCCGTCCTTGTTTGCTGCTTGTGGTATTTTAGCACAGATACTTTAAATGTGTTTGCTATCCAATTAGTGCCTCTTCCTGTGCTTTGGTACTGCATTAAATCAGGTTAATGAATGAAAATTGCTGATGGTTTAATATTGCTTTGGCTACTTTTGACACAAAGGAGATTTAGCATTGATTTCTAACATGTTAGTTTATTCAAACACAATTTGTGTTATGTATACACATATATACAAACAGAAGGCATAATCTGTGAAGTGAGGGTAGAATAAAGCTATCATCTCCTGCATTATAATCCTACTGTCTCAAAAATCAATTTGAAATTGCATACCTATCTCTATCCAGCCCACTCTTCACAAAATTGTATCCAAACTTTGCCTCTTGTGACGTGGTAAACCTGTGCAAATGGCAGGTAACCATCTAGTGCTTCAAAACCCAGTTCCCTTCTCCTTTGCTGTCTCCAGAGTAAAATGGTGATAAGTCTCCCTGTTGATCTTAAAAAAGCAGAAGGTAGTCATATATAAAAAATGAAAACTGAAAGACAAATTTAAACGACGTTTTTTCAAAAATAAATAGAGCTTCCACATCGTTATACCACACGAATTGTGCCACCTGCAGGTGTCCTGTTCTGCAGGCTTTTTCCCCAGGGCTCATTCCAGCCTGGGAGAGTCCCCATCACAGCATAGCTTAAGCCCTGCCTGTGGGAAGCTGTGAGCAGCAAGGATTTGCCCGTCTGGCTGGGCACGAACTCTGCAAACCTTGGAGCTTGTGCTCTAACTTGTTATTTATTGAGCATTTAGGTAGCCCTTACACCAGGACCCTAGACCCTCTGCCGAGAGTCTGACTTGGTGCTTCTGCAGGGCAGGAGCTCACGTAGCACATCCATGTCCTGGTCTCTCTTCACATGCTCAGACAAGGCAACCAAAAGGACTTAATTTTGAGTTCAAGGGCACACTCAAGCTGCCCAGCGACTTCACTGGTGGTGTGCAGTTGCTCTGCTCCCCTAATACAGTGACATTGCTCTTCCAGCTACACTCATAAACTCTCTCAGGATACAGAGGTAATTTATGTTATCTCCAGTTACACTTGAGACTATTTCCAAACTGTATTTGTGGCTGCAGTGTGCTGCCTAACTCTGCACTGTATTCTAAGGCTTCCTTAATAATTTTGTAAGTGTCTCTGAAATAAATACTACAGTGGCGAGCAGGGAGGAAAATCAGAGTTTCTGGGTAGAGCCTATCTTATTTTACCCCTTATCAGACAATGAACCTGGCCCTGCTGGACATAAATTTGGCCAAAAAGAAAAATGCCTTCTAAATATTTTTGACAATACTTGTTAAAAATACCATAAATAGCTGCTCCAGTCACATGTCTCAGTCACCCAGGGGTATAAAAACTCTAAAAGTGACATCAAATAGGTTAGTCCATAGCCAATGCAAGCCTAAAATCTATTTAAGATCTAAATTCAACAAAAAATGCTCTTTCTTTTGCTATTTCAGTATTTTAACTTTAAAAACCAAAACTAAACAAATGCAACTCAGGAAGTCCTTTTGGAGATTAGCATTTGAGAAAGTTTTGGAAGCTGTAGGGATTTTTAAAAACCCAAGTAATCCCCATACTGCACTTCTGCTGGAGTTCCAAGAGTGGTGAATTTATTGTGCAGATTATGATCAGAAAAGACTGGTTTGCATGGGCTAAAAATATAAACTCGGAAGTAAAATCCTCCTTTTTTTTCCATTTTGTTTGTTCTAATCAATATGCAGAGGGTTTGAATTCTTCCACAAAGCACAAGTGAGCTTAATGTGAACAGAACTTTTATTGCTGAGAAGTTGACGTTGACCATCATTACTGTTCCTACTGATCTTGACAGTTTCTGATCACATTTTACTGCAATATCTGTAGATTTGTAGGGCTTACTTCATTTAGACACTTACTACTTCAATAGTTATCTGAATTATTCCTGTGTCCATTAAACTCCTAAAACCAAATGAAGCTGGGTTATTTTCTGTGGGTCATACTGATGAAAAATTATGTTTTGCTCAACAATTATCAGCCTATCATAAACTTCAAAGCAATAGAGAGTTTAAAGAAAATATTTCACTGTCTCCAGTTTCCTCGATATCTGACTAGAGCTAAAATATTAAAATGTGAGAGGATCAATTATTGAACCACATTCTTTACTCACTGACACTTTTTGTCAATTAAACCAAGCTTCAGTTTCCCAGGCTTCCTACAGTATATTTTATTACAATAATTCTTCTTTTTGCATTTTTCCTTCAAATTTGTCTGGATTTTTTAAACTCCCAGATCACAGAGGTAGACTGTTTCTTATGGATTATAATATCATTACACCGTTTTATAAAAACTCTTCAAGAAGGAATTTTCTCCATGATCTTCTGCTTCAGGGATGTATGGGATTATCCTCAGACAACCCTTTTTCCCTTCCCAAAACAAGAACATTCATGCTTCTTCTCACAGCTGGCCAAGAAAACAGTATTAACTCCCTATTCTCATTGCAGGAGTCCCTTTCTGCTGGTCAGTGCTTTTTATTGCCTCGTCCCTCCACATCACCAACATAGGCTTAGCAGTCTTCAAGTCCCTCCTCAGCATCTACTAGAGTTGAGCAAGGGCATTATAGCTGTATTAATTAATTACATATTATTATTCATTAGGTATATGACTGAACTGGAGTTGCTTCAGCTCCTCTGTGGTGGGTAGCAGTGGTGGGGGCAGCCTGTGTGGCTCCAGCCTGCAAGGACAAGGACACACAATCCTACAAAACTAGGACCAGAGTAAAGCAATTTCCCCTTAAAGCCACATGTAAAAGATCTGGGGCTGATGGGTGATGAGGGAGTTAATTTTACTAATTTCTCCTGCTGTCTCCTGACTCAGACACTAGCTAGTGCCTGGGAGCAGTACCAGTGACAAAGGAAAAGGGATGGATATTCTCATACCAGGTCCTTACATTATTCTCCTCTCCAACCAGTCAGAAACTTCTTCAGAACTTCTTTCAGCATTCTTTTTTAAACTGCAGTGTTGCCATCATCTCCTCATTAAACCCTTTTTTTAGTATTGACCCTGCATTCCCTCGGGTGTGCCACAGTTCTTGATCTGAGGGAACTTTGCATATTTTGGGATGAAAAACCACTGTCTCAAACCCACTACCTTGTTTCACATAGCGTGTAACATTTCATGTACCTCCCACACAGCTAGAGTATAACTGAGAGATATCCAGGCTAAGGATAAAATCAGCTGCCCTGCAAGACAGTGGGTTAAATTAGCTCTGAACTTCATAGCCATTCTCCGGTATCCAGCCTAGCTCCTCTGAAGCTACTTCAGATGTCTTCATGTGACAGTGTTGACTGCACCTGCCCCTAAAGAGTTGGCTATATCACTTGCTTCTGTTTTTAATGAAACCAAATTCAAACCATCCTGCAAATGCCACTGACTCAGCATCAAGTTGGTTCTAGGTAAACCATGGTGGGTCCTAGCTACCAACTCACTATTTTGTAGGAAAAAGACAGATTAACTTCAGACTGCTAGGCATCACATTTTTTGTGGGCATGTTGCAGACTATTTATTAATGATCCTTCAGAGAAAGGATAAATTTCCCCATCGCACGCAAAATCTAAGAAAGAAAAACACTTACACATTTATTATTCCAGAGCACCTTTTGATTTCCCTGGTGTCTTCCTGGTACAATCCTCCCTTACAGACACTCATTTGGGCTGCTGAGATTTTTGATTGAAGCAGTTACTGCCAAAGGACCTACAATCACAAGTAATAAGGAAGCCACACAGGGAACACACCTCAGCCCTCTCCAAAAGCAAGTCCCAGAGGGATGTTGCAGGTCTGCTCAGGCAATCTGCCACGTCCCATTTTTTACTTGTAGCAAGACAAAGACCATTCCAGGATAGTGTGGCTGTCTGCTTCCCAGGCCATTTCTACCAGGGTTGACCTCCCAAAGCACAGACTGAAGTCATGGACAGGCACAAGGCTCTGGGGAATGGGATTTCCCTCTCCCTTTGGGCTCTATGTCAGAAGTTGCTCCTTTATGATAACATGACATTTTGAGCACACTCTTGACTCTTAATTCAGAGAGAATTATTAGGATCCTCTTACTATAATCTGTAATTCATTTATAGCACTTGAAATGCTGAAGAGAGGCACTTCAGCATTTGATGGAACTGAAGCAGATGTAGCTCTTGATTGTACAACTGCTTATCCAGCAAATGCAGAGAAAAAGCTTCAGCAGCCAATTGCTGGTAGCCTGACTTGTCTGTCTGAGTAGCTAGTGGTAGCTCTTCAGCTCTGTCTCTTGTTCACACATTGGAAAATGAAACAGAAAATACACTACGTGGTTTACCCAGAGATGAGGAGGTATACTCCTGCTACCGGGCCATGTATCTTCAACCCCTGAGAACAGAAGATTCAATAATTCTATGATGTTTTTTGTTTCCAAAACCTAGAAGAGTTTTAAATTCAAATGAGCCATAGTTCACTGATGCACAGGGCATTTGGAGTAATACAAGACATATGAACCCATGGATGAAAAATTAATGAGTTAACAATAATGAAGACAATGTACTGTAGTGGTATATAAATATTCCCTTTATATGCATGTAGCATTTTCATGAAAAAAAGAAAGACATAAGGACACGTCCATTTTGAAGTTCCTTGGACGACTCAGGAAGCTCAATCTCTGTGTGACAGCGCTTATCTTTGCAACATTTACCATTGGCACAGTTCTGCCTTCCAAATTCTCCCATGATCCTATCTAAAAAATCCAAAAAACCTTGATTTGTTCTACCAATGCCCTTTAACACCCTGTGAAACACTCCTGCATGTGTGATTCTGAGGTGTTACAAATATTACAGAGAAGGCATGTAGGTAACAACCTTGGAGATGGAGGTAGAAGAGCTGGAGTGAGAGGAGCGAGGCAGTAGATGGATATATACACACATGTATGTATGTGTGCATATTACAAATTATCACTGAACACTGTTTTCCAAAAGTGTTGATGATACCAGTGAGACCAGTAACTACCAGTGACCTCACCATCCAAGAAATGCTGGCAGCAAATGATCAGTACATAGATTATTTCTCCATTTTACAGCCTCAGGAGAAAACCTTCCCGAGTCCGTATCTTCATAAAGACCACTGTGTTTAACAGCCAAAGTGGACCTATACTCCCTAAATATATTAAATAAAATGTTGGCATCCTGAGGCATGAAGTTCTGCAAAGTGTTTATGTGCTATCTGAAAAAAACATTTTCTTTGTAATTAAAAGAAGCAATGTCAGAGCTATGGAGAGAGGTGGGTGACTCTTGCCTTGACGAGAAGCTGTGGTCACCATCTCAGGTGTGCAAGGCAGCCGTCACTGGTGAAAATCAGGAGAGGAGACATTGTCGAGAGGAGATAATAAAGAGAATCAGCATCTTCCTCTATACATGAGGGTAAAGGGGCAGCAGGTACAGGCAAATAATAATAAACAAATGGAAACTTTCTCACGAGAATTAGCACAGACTGTTTCTGTCACTTCTCTGGCAATTTCCACTTCACGAAAATGGCATTTATTTTTCTCCATCAGGAACCTGCAGCAGAAATGTGTTTGCATTCTGGTTAAGTACAAAGCCACCTCACCAAGCTGGACAACACACAAATAAAAACCACAAGCGCTCACATCCCCTCCTTTAGCTGAATGCATGGGCTTGACTGAAAGGCTGAAGTGCTGGTCCTCAAAGTTATTTAAGCATCTAGCTCCCACCTTAACCACGCTTTCTGGCCTAAGCTTAAATCATTGCTAAATGCTTCATAGATCATAAGAACAGGTTATCTGTTTGCAGAAACTATTGCAACAATTTCACCTGTTAGCTTTAATCTACAGGCTACTCATAATTCCTGTAATATGTTGTTTGTAAGCTGTTCAATGTTCTCATCTTAGAGAGAAACTACTCCATGAAATTATTTTAGTTGCTTGCTAACATATAATTCAACAACTACTAGTCAGGTAGTTCAATAAATAAGAGCCAGGTAGCTGCCATGCAGTCTCTGTCTTCCAGGCTGAGTGATCACCCAGTGCTGCAACACATTTCAGGAGCATATTCATTTACTGTTCTCTACAAGTCCTTTTATCTGTCTTTTCTCTGCAGTATCTGAAGACTTTCCTGTAACGCATTAAGCAATATGAATATTATACATCACCTCTGTAGTTCTCTTTCTCATGTTCATGTAAGTGATGAGAGAAATATATTAATGTTAATGATCATTTTAAACTTCCTTAATATTTATCCTGCTTCCAGCTTTTCAGAGCAGAAACTCTTTCTTACCAGTTAGACTGAAGTCAGGGCTTAAAGCTCTTTCTGGTTTTAAAATGTATTACAGTGACGTGTAATTACGTGTAATTTAAGGAGTAGCAGTAATGGATTTAGCACCCTCTCCAAAATAAACTTGGGGTGTCCAGGGTCTGTGAGGCACTCATGGACTTTTAAAGTTGGTGGTCACCCAAAGGACCATGTAGGGAGGGGCAGCACAGCACGACTGCCTCTCTGCCCCCAGCACTGTGCCACAGATGCTCTTCAGAACCCGTCTGTGCCCATCAGGGCCATAGCACTGTTCTTCTCCAGCTGCTTTCTACTGCTTTAGAGCAACAAGTTTCTTCTCATCTGATTTCTACAAGTTATCTCTGACTCCTCCAGTCAGTGCACTGATATGTCATCATTCATTGCTGTTTATATTCAGTGTTACCATATATGAATATGATTACCATATATGAATATGATTCATATATGAATATGATTCATATATGATATGAGATATATGATATGATCTATGACATATGATATATGATACAATGATAGATTTAAGTTGAATATTAGAAAAATTTTCTTTACACTGAGGGTGGTTGAGCACTGGAACAGGTTGCCCAGGGAGGTGGTTGAGGCCCCTTCCTTGGAGATATTCAAGGTGAGGCTTGATGAAGCCCTGGGCAACCTGGTCTAGTTGAGGGTGTCCCTGCGACTGTGGGGAGATTGGACTAGATGACCTTTGGAGGTCCCTTCCAGCATGGAGTATTCTATGATTCTATGAAACAACCCAGTTGCCTTTTTATTCAAAAGGTGTTATAACAGGTGTTTCAGGCAACTATGGTACATTCCTGTGTGACTTACTCCAAGAGAAAAAGTTTTAAGGCCACTTTCCCAACCTAGTGACTTAGAAAACTTCTTCTTTTTCTTGGTGCAGGCAAGCGCCTGCAAGCTGCCCATGGTGCAGGGATGGTCCCTGAGTCACTGGCAGGTACCAGTGCAGGCATGGAGGGCCCAGGGCCAGCGCTTGCCCCACCAACCAGCTGAGGGTCAGGACCACACAATGCACAGTGAAATGTTCCTGCCCTGAAATCCCGGTGTGTGAGAGCACAGCCAACCCACAGGCACTCCTTTTGCACACAGCAGTGGAGCACGTGCTGAGACTCACCAGCCCAATCTCTCTCCCCATCTACTCAGTCCCCATTCAGCATTTCCCTTCCATCTGTCCCAAAGCCTATAGTCAGCCACTCTTCTAAACTGCTGTTTCCTCTTTGGAAATAATTTTTGAAAAGCCATTATCATGATGTTAAAAAAAAAAAATAATCCCCTATTAGTACTTATCTTTCCACTAACATGACTTCCAGTTGTTTGTAAGCTTTGTTTAATATCATCTTTTCAATTTAAATGTTCTTATTCCAAGATAAGAAAAACAATTCACCAACTTGCATTTCTTTCATCTGTCCAAATTAGTTTTCTAATTAATTCATAACTCCAAAAACCTTCATTTATTTCATGTTTCAATTTAACTTCCGAGCTGCCATAATCAGATTAGCAATCAAACCCATATTGAAAATATTTCTGCTCTCAGGAAGCTGGGAAAACTCATACAAAACTGCCTCTGCAAATCTAATAAGCTTACAGTTTCTGCTTTGTTCTCCCCATTCTAATTTTCAAGTTTGCAGGCATCCCACTCAATCTGGTGTGAACTTACCCATAGAAGGACAATTCTTTCCCTCAGCAACCACTCTGTTATTATCAGTTATTTGCATTACAGTGCTTGGAAAGCAATCAAAGGTGTGGGCAACTGGGTTACATGGAGCCGAACGATGCCGCCTGGGCACAGCTACTGGGGACACCCAGACCTCCTGCTTCCCAAACTATTCCTCTCTCCGCAGTGCCAAACTGAAGTGCTCCTCAGCAGTGAAAAGGGACATTTCACTGGCATATTTGGAAAGCAGTCCATTAAAAAGTACAGACAGCTGCAGATCAAAAAAGGATGTGATCAAGCAGAAGGACAAAGCAGGGAGTTGTATCCTTCTCCTAAACAGTTTCACTGCATCACTCTGATTCAGGAAAACATGATGCTTTAGAAAAGCAGTTAAATATGTGCTTGCCTTTGAATATATGCTTGGTCTTGCTGAAGGCTCTGAAAGATAAACATCCGCAAGAGCATCTTGAATAAAGACAGACTTAGCATGTGATTACATTCTTTAGCTGATTTGGGATCTGGAAAGTGTAACCCAAAAGGTAGAAAGTCATTGTCACAGCAGATTTACAGAGCATCATGACACTGTCTGTGCCTATCACACAGCAACGCTAAGGTTTTTTATTCAGCTAATACTCTCATGTTTGCCAGTTTTGCCCTGGAAATGGAGAAATTATACAGCATTTCCTACAGCATCCCTTCTAATCTTTCTGCTCTCAAACTTCAGAGATATTCAGAACCTTCTCCCCATGGTAATATTTATAACAGTTTTCTAAAAAACCTAGTAAACACCATCTCATTTTTGTGCTCTCCTTCAAGTATTATCCCACACCACAAAGGACTAATTCAAAACACCCCAAACAAACCAACGGTTCACATCACATTTGCTTTCTCTATACCTTAGATGAATTAAAAAAAAAAAAAAACCAAAAAACAAAACCACAGAAAGAGAGGAATAATACTCATAATGACGTGTTCTACTGTGTTACATCAAGTACTAATTTAGTGGGGTAAAAGCTACTGTGGGACAGTTTTACCAAGGCTCAAAGTTTCATGCAAACAGATGAAGAAAGCTTTGAAGAAGACAGCTACCAAAAAAGAATTTAAAATAAATTAATAGCCATTTGTTTTTGTAACACTGACATTTCCTTTCCTTTTCAAATCATTCAGAAGAAATCTAAATGGCATGACATGACTATTCAGTTTAAATTGTCACCTACGTTAATATTCATTTATTCTTATAGCAAGCAATATAACGGTGTTGTCAACATTTCATCTTTAAAAAAAGATTAACAACACTGAAACCAGCTCTCATGATGAGAGAAAATTAAATGTGTTCATTCTTGCTAAAGAATACGTGTTTCTTCATTCTGGTATTGTGTTACTATATTACATTTCAGTGAATTTGTAGTGTTTGCACATTTGCACATTAACTATTTGTACACGTGAACTGCAAATTTAGAGCTGAAACTGCAGAAAGAAATAATAATAATTAAAAAAAAAAAAAAAAAACCAAAAAGATTTTTCTTCTTTGAAAAACATTTTGCACATGCTCTCGTGTAAGACATTTTGATAGCTGACAGTACCCAGATTCAGATGTCTGTGTGGGCTGAGTGGGAAATAATTTTCCATTAATTTTCAAATAACTTCTGGATGCCATGAGTGCTGTGATGTGCAATGTCATGTTTTTCTTGGTTTTTTTTTGACAACTGAAACCCATTCAGAATTCATCTGCTTACAAAAGCAACCTGAAGAGCACATCAGAGGAAGGGACACAGCTGTACCTGTCATGCTGCAGTGCACAGGCATCACAGCATGCTCTGAGTCTGTCCTCTCAAGAAACCACAGCTCTAGGTAGCAATAAAGAAATTGTTAAAAATGGTTATAACAAAGGAGCGAACACATGCCAACATCCGAGTTCTTCCTCGATAACACCATGGGTACAAAATGAGGTCTTCTGGGTTTGGGCTCCAGAACTGCTCTCACACTGCAACTGACAGTCTAGCCAGATTCAGATCCATTTCCAACAGCCCAAGGGGCACTTCAGAAAACACCAGATGCACCTATGTGCTACATAAGCAACCTGTGGGTAATGTATGCCATCATCTACCCATCCATCCACACAACCCATTTCTGCTGGTCAGCAGAATGAAAGTTTACCAAGACAGAAATAAAAGCTGCAAGCAGAGCGGTTTGATGGCTTTAACCTATTTGCAGTTGCCCCCTGCTGTGCAGTTTGTGTCACTTGGGTTTGTCACTTCTGAGAGACATTGAAATGCAAGGCAGAGGTACAGCAGCTACAGATGTAAACTTTGCAGAAGGCAGCTTTGGTCAATTTTTTTCTCCACAAGGGCCATTATCCAGTTCCTAAACTGTCAGTTTTCTTGAATTTTACTTCACACTAACATACGTAAAGGGAAAATTATGCAGCATTAAAGGATTCATTATCTCTAAAAGCTGCAATTTCTACCAGTCTCCTCCTCCAACCATGTCCCACTCAGTACTGCCAGCCCAGCAGCGAGAGTAACCCCGGGCAGTGGCACTGCTGGATGTGACGATGCAGCGAAAGCAAAGGAACAGCAGAGAGTTATGGGCCCAGACTGGGCACACCAGTAACGCAGTGCAATGCTGGGCTTTGTAAAGCTACATTCTATATATAATCCATTATGGGGTGAAGGACATGACAGTTTAGAGAATGTGTCACTTTTTAACATCGTGCCTGCATATTCAGTTATCCTCTCTTACAAACACCTTCTGCCTGCAGTGTGGATGCAGGGATGTTAACAGAGCTTGTGCACTAAGGCATAGCACTCAGCTGCTTTTAGCAGTGCCTTAATGCTTTCTTAAGCACTTTGCCTGAAGGATTTAATACTTCCCATCATCTTCTTTTGCTACGCATCCCTCTGTCTGACACGTAAATAATGGAAGTGTACTCTTCCTATTTTGGTATCTCATACTGACAATCAGCTGCCGGAAAAACAGTCAGTCAGTATTTGACAGGAATGAAAGAGAAAGCAGGCTGAATTTGACCCATGCAGTAAGTTTCAAAGGCAATTCCATAAACTCTCCTCGGCAAGGCTAGAGTCTAACAATACCAGCTGTCGGAGATGCTCATCCCTTTGCAAAAGTCCCCAGCTCCAGCAGTATTTCCCATCGCCCACTAAATCATATCTTTATCAGAACACAGAAGTGTCTAACAACTCTGAGAAGCACATGGCTGCCCATACATCCCTGGGGTTTAGGATTATGAGTAAATCTGAAACGGAAACTAAAAACTTTCAGGCAGAAATAAAAAGCACGGTGTAACTGCATCCCCCCACTGCTCTGACCACAACAGTCCCGCGTGTGGCCACCACACTGCCCGCAGCTGCACATGCCAAAATACCTGGGTGCCTGGGACTGGACTGACTGGGGATGCTATCCCGGAGGCTGGCAAACTCAGATTCAAAATCTGCAAGGGTTTGACCGCCTGGATAACATTGGCAAATGGATGTTTCTGCTCTAAGGCACTGAGAGGCAACTAGCGTTTCACTGTTTCAGTATTTCTGAAACTCAGATTAATCTGACTCCAAGACTAGGAATTCTGAGTTATGAAGATGGTTTTAATATTGATCCTTTTTGTATTCTCTTACATCAACTGCTGCTTGAAAGCGGATGGAAAACTTCCAGGAATATTGCAACTATAAATGGTTTGACAAAACCTGAGATATTTTATGCTTCTTATACTGGAGGAAATAAGAACCCTTCACTAAGCACTTGGGAAATATTCATTATTTATACAATCAAAACCCACTCTCAGGTCTCTGTTTATGTACTTCTCCATCAAAAACTTTTACATTACTCTTATAAGTACCAGAGTCTGCTTTTTTGATGCTAAAATTTCAAATCCTTACTGAAAGTATAGGCTTCCAATAGTTTACAGCCCCCTTTTATTGGAGTTGATTCACTACTGCTGCTTTTCTTACCAAGTATTAAACCTATGCTGAGGTCAAAAAACAGTCTCACTATAAAGTATTTAATCCCTTCCTCCAGGTCCCTTATGTAGTCATCTACACAACAGTAAAGAAGTCTGGTACTATGCCTTCACGCCATGTATTTCTCACAGAAAGGCTTCTCACCATGTAGGAAATTTTTTACCCTGGTGAAAATTTATATTGTGGAGTTCCTGAAAGTAGGTGCTCAGGCACAGGCACCTAAGCCCTCGGCTGCTTCAGTGAAACAGAGCATATACCACTCATAGTTAACACTATTGAGCACCCAGAACATACCCAGCTGTGGGCACTTAGAGTACTTAAGTAGAACTGTAGTTGCTGATGATTGCATATAATCCACAGAAAAGGATCTTTTCCTTGGAAGCACCTCTGTCTCTCCACTGACTATGCAGAGATCCCAGTGCAATTGCTTTACTAACCTGGATGCTCCAGATGAGTTAAATCCATACCCTTTTAGTGTAGTCTTAGCACTAAAATGCCCTGAACTGCCACTGTCTTGCCTTCATGTTCATCCTCTTCCTCTTTATTGTCACAGATATGCAGAAGTTATGTGGTTCTTCTCCTTCAGTCCCAAAAAAGCTAAACTCTACTGATACCTGTTGTCTCTGACCTTCCAGGAGCAGAAAGGAGAGTGACTCAGGTTTCAGTATCACAATGGATGGAATCAGCAGCTACAAATATTTTTCTTTATGTATGAAAAATAATGATGGTAGGAAATGTCTCAAAGACTTATTTTGGTGTTCTCTAACTGGAGTGAGAAATAAATTAAAATGTGCAATAAAAGTTTTATAGCAGTCACTGATTTCACTTTGGAAAACCTGTTAAGAATAGAGTTAATGGCATAATAAATTCCTTTTTTTGGTAAGAAATAATTATTTGGGGTTTAAAGGTTTGAGAATTTCTTGTAAATCTAATCAGCCAGCTAGAAATTAATAACATTAAATTGCTTCATGTCTTTCTGCACGAGCACCATCATGCTGTGTCAAGGCATACACCTTCGAATGCTCGGATTTCTCTTACAGACTAGTTCGCATCAGCTGCAGGCACATGAAAGAAAGCATTTCTAAAAGTGTTAAATAACTATCAGCACAAGCTCAGACGGAAGGGATCAGAGGACCCAAGACTTCTACCAATGTGGTTGGAAGACCTTTTATTTTACTTCTGATTCTGCCTGGCTCATCTTTTGTGTTTCATTTTAACTCTAAGAAAGAAGCAGGTAGTTTGAGTCTGACATGTCTCAAAACAACCCTCAAACCCTCTAACTTACTGCATTTTCATCTATTATCCTTTTGATCCTTGAAGGGATTGAAGTCTGTTTGAACCAAATTATTTTTCACCATTGTGGATGACACTACAATTTTCAGGCACAGACAAAGTTCAGATGAGGAACGAGGCAGTGCCAAAACATCAAAACCAGTGAGCTAGAGACAGCTTGGGTACTTCTGTTAATTTGGATTCAAGATGATATATTGGACCACAGGGTACAAAAAAGAGTTTGCAGTTGAAATAAACATTAAAAAGATGTATGTGACAACCAGAGTTCAAATACAAAATGCAAAAGGTCCATCTCTTTTATAATCCCCATTTCAAAGTTTGACTTTAATACTGAACTCACCCAGAGTTTAATGTTGAGAGACAATGAAAAGATGAATCAGTGGTTGGCAGCCTGAAGTGAAAATTCATACCATCATTGCACAGGAAGGAGGCAGTGCTGTGCTGAGTGAGACTTAAAATCTATATTTGTCCATTATAATATTTTTTCTAAGTTATTACATAACCCTAAGAAAAATTAACGTGCTACAGTGGCTTTATTTAAACCTCAGTGGAGTTTGAAGTTATTTGGATTTTGTCTTTTGTGCAATTTCATCCATTGCTCTTCTTGTTTCCCATCAGCAGACACGTAAACCAAAATCCTGTTACAAAATCAAGCGGCTTTTCATCTTCAAATGTTAATTATCACAAACTCTATGTGAAGCTGGCAAACATCACTGCCCTCCATTCCTCAAATAAGGAGAGAGACAGCAGCAAAGCAGCTTTCCTAAAACCACAGAGAAATGATCCCAGAGCCTGAAATATGATTTAACTTCTGAGCTTTTATAAACTGAGCAGTGTCATTGACAGTGCCCTTGCAATAAGTGTCACTGGGTCCTAAGTCAGCAAACACTTTAAATCACTCTTTTGAAAATCTGTATAAGTGAACAAACACCCTCATGGCAGAGCCATCTGCGGGAGCTTGCCCAGTGCAATTCTGTAGATACTTAGCTCAGGCAAAACGTTCTCTAGACTACCATCCCTACAGGCACACACATGGTAAATGGATTGATCCAAGGCAGAAACTGTAGGCAATTGTTAGTAATAGAATCATAGAGTTGGAAGGGACCACAAAGATCACTTAGTTCCAACCCCCCTGCCATGGGCAGGGACACCTCCTACTAAACCAGGTTGCTCAAAGCCCCATCCAGCCTGGCCTTGAACACCTCCAGGGATGGGGCAGCCACAGCTTCTCTGGGCAACCTGTTCCAGTGCCTCACCACCCTCGCAGGAAATAATTTCTTCCTAAGATCTAATCTCCTCTCTTTCCATTTAAAACCACCACCCTTTACCTTACTGCTACACTCCCTGATAAAGGGTCCTTCTTCATCTCCCCTGTAGGCCCTCTTTAGGTGCTAGAAGGGGATATAAGGTCTCCCCAGAGCCTTCTCTTCTCCAGGCTGAACAACCCAACTCTCTCAGCCTCTCTTCATAGGAGTGGTGCTCCAGCCCTCTAATCATCTTCATGGCTTAACTCTGGACCTGCTCCAACAGGTCCATGTCCTTCTTATGTTGGGGACTCCAGAGCTGCATGCAGTACTCCAGGTGGGCAGTATATCATAATATAATGCCAAGAAAGGCAGTGCAGTTCTTCACATCTGCATATGTTTTTAACAGCATACGTGTGATTGAGCATGAATCTCTTTGTCCCCAAACCAGTCTGGTTTCATTTCAGTCCGTTTCTCCAGCTGGAGCAAACCTTGCTTTCACCATAGCAGTTCCCTTTACCTCCCATTTGATATATTTTCTGGGGTGCTTATTAGGCCATGGAGGAAAGGCATTGGAATAGGTGAACTCCACTTCTCAAGTGCTCTTTGGAAGTGCAATAGTCCTTATCTGCAATTTGGGTTTTTTTTCAGTTGAGCAGAAGGTTTATAACAATTGGTGTAGCCTGAGTGTTCCTTGGGACAGAGCCTGTATCTATCTATCCACAGGAACTTGTGCAACAAGCTTCATATCCTTGGCCAAGGCCTCTCACATCTTACCACAGCATAAATCCTCCTCGAAGTATAAAGTACATCACTTTTATCAAAAGTCTCTCACTTCAAAGCAAAACCGCAGTGCAACAGAGCATCAAACAGATCCATGGGGCTCATAAGCATTTATAAGCCTCCTAAAATCGAAACTCTTATGGTTCATCTTCTCAGCTAAAAAAAAAAAGACTTGGTTTTAATTTACTTTTTTCCCACTGAAATACCACAATGAGCTATCCAAAGCGCATAGTGAAGATAACTCAGATATCTTGGTCACTTCCACACGCAGAGTTCAACCAAACTGTTGAACTCTCAGAGGACAACCAAACCAGTTCACACACCACATCACCTTATTTCTCTCATACCACTCTTTGCAGGTACCAAGAAACCATTTGCTCACCCAGGAGAAGGCAGATGATGCCAAAAGTTTGGCTGCTGGTGGAGGCAGCCTGTCCTGCTAAAAGGAAGCCTGCAGCAGCCCTCAATGGAATAGTAGCCACCACAGGTGGTGGCTCTCCCCAGTCCCTCGCCCAGTTCAGTGGTCCCGACAACAGCCCTCCTTCAACCCAAACCTCACCACTGCCTGAAAAGAAGGGTAGCACCTTACTCAGCCTTTAGCCTTGAGGCAACCACATCACGTTCTGCCACCATTGCAGAATCGCCACGAGGCAGCTCCCTGGGCAGATGACAGAGAGCTGGGAAATTTGACTGGTTGTGGGTTCACCAGAAATGTTTAGTAATGGATAATTAATCACAAACGCTAATTCTCACCTCTCCTCAGCCGCCAAATGCAGTGTGATGGTCCTTGTACAACTGTGTCAGGCAAAAGCTCTGAAAGGTCAGCTCCTCCAAGCAAAGCCAGGCAATCACAACAAAACATATCACCTGGAGCAATGGGTCCATGGTGCAGCACCACGCATTCACTTATCAGCTATTTCCTGCTTTTTGGTCTTGGGTTTTTTTTTGAAAAAATGAGTAAAATCAGGCTTTTAAAAAATCTTATTACAAGTGAGGAATTTGATAGTGAAGAACATGTTTGACTGCAAATCTCAAGGCACCTATTCCTATAAAAATAACATGTGAAAGCTTCTACTCAATTAGTACTGCCCGTGCAAATTGTTTTCACTGGTAATGACGTGATAAAATGTTAAACAGCAGGTGGGAGCTCCATTATTAAATTCCCAGGAGGAAACCAGATAAAGGGTATTTTTTTTGTCTGCTGAGAATTGACCAGTATTATAATTGCATAACCTTTTTAAAGAAAAAGGTACAAAGCTAAGTTTTCATGACCTTAATTGCTTCACATAACTTCACACATCACATGCTATTGTTGTTCATACGCTAAGTGTCACTTGGTATTCATGAGAATCCATGAAGTCTATCAT
This sequence comes from Pedionomus torquatus, assembly GCA_013398155.1. Lineage (NCBI taxonomy): Eukaryota > Metazoa > Chordata > Aves > Charadriiformes > Pedionomidae > Pedionomus > Pedionomus torquatus. The sequence goes on from VZRU01008256.1 coordinate 77,063, forward strand.
TTGTGATAATTGATGTCATTAATATACATTCTTTGAAGGCCTTTCTGTAATCATTAGCTAACCATATGGGATGTAAAATCAATGAACTGAACTATGTCATTAATAATAAGCTAGGTGTGAAGGAGTTTTTTCCAAAAATATGAATTCTGCAAGTTATTTAATTTGCATTATCACTGTAGAGAAACAATAACCTTGACACAACGCAAAATTTCCATATGACCCAACACGGTTATTTAATGCTAGCTCCCCTTTTTTTTCTACCTAGGAAAAAAAGTCATCATTTTCTATACAGCACACAAAACATTAGTCCCAGGTAAATGAAAACTTTCCAGTGGAAACACTGAGAACTAAATCTTCTCTAGTGTAATTACTTAAATAAAGTGTCTGAATACTAAAAAAAACCCCCCTGGTCTGAGAGGAGAATAATAAAATTTTGCTACTAAACTCATGGATAGTGCAGTATGTTCTGTATTTCGTCCTTCTCCTCTCCATAAAAATCTGGGGATTTTTGCACCCTGTAGGCTGTTCTTGAAGGCACAAGCATCACATCACAGGGAAAACAATAAAAAGTAAATCTCCTCTTTTCTATACTGTCTCTTTTAATAACTTTTTCCTCATAAATCAAGGCATAGATAGGCTTTGCCTATTGTCCATACACCTACTTGGTAGGGAGGGAAGAAATCACTGCAGTTTCACCAGATTTAACTCCAGCTACTAACAGTTGGAAGAGGACTTCTTCCCAGGGACATACCTACATCTCACAGTGCTGGGGATGACACAGATGATGCCCAAAGCAGCAGGGACATCACTCCTCCTAAATCCCCCTCTGTGAACTGCCTGACCTCAGTTCTGGATTGTTCAAAGCTTGTTGTCTAAACGCTGAGTAGCTTTTACAGCACTTCAAGACATGAACATCAGCATTTTTTTTCCAGCTAAGAGATTGGACGGTCTCAGAAAACAAAGGTTTCCTGGCTAAACACTGCCCTGAGGCATATAAAGCATCGTAAGTGCTATTTTCTCCTGTGAACTCAGAGCCAAAGCCTATCGAGTCTTCCTGACCTCTGTCACGCTGGTATTTTAGATTTAAGCTGACAGGGGCAGTGTATCATCAATGCACCCGGAGCAAGCAGTGCACAGAGGGCACACAAAGGCCGGCACAGCTCCTGCTCCTTGGGAAACATGGCAGTGGAGATACTTGATGCTTTGCATGGAGCAGCAGTGAGCAATGGTTACAGGGCATAAGGCTGGGAGAGACTTTCTCCTCGAGACACACTGGGAGAGGGCATCCTCTCCAGAAGGAATCCTGCTCCCCTCTCCCTAGGGAGGTTGGCCCCATCACCCCAGCCCCAATCAGGATCAGGAGGAAGAACAGCAGGTCTAAGCAAAGGAAAACCTGTGACTGTGCCTTCTCTTAATGGGCTTTGTAAACATGCCTCAGCTGTGGGAGGTGGTTATCGTTATATCCCCATCTATATACTATATGCAGATCCCAAGGTCTAATTACTAGTATCTCTTCTCCTCTTGACTGAAAACTCCCAAAAATGACAGCTTTATGAGAGAGATGTTGCTGAAGACAAGGTCTGAGTGACAACATCTTTACAAATGCTGTCAGACAGAATGCATCTTGATTTGTGTATTCATAAATAAAACCATTTAAAATGTTTACTCATAAACTCAGCAGATTTTTCGACTAAGAAATTAAAAGATATTAAAGCCTAGAAAAGTTTAATGTCATTTTATGGGAACTACTTCAAAGAATATTACCTCATTACATAAATAATACTTCACTGTTTAAAACTGAATAAACACCAGTGAAAAAAGCAGCAATGGGTCTGTGAATGCCTGAAAAATCGCTGACGTTTACACCATAGATGAAGAGACTGTATCTAGTTTTGTCCTAGGGGAATATATTGGTAAAGCCTATTTTTTTGTTTGGTTGTCTCAGAATGCTGAAATTTATCCAGGGAAAGTTCTGTAGTTTCTCAGGAGCAAGTCTCCTTTTCATACCAGTTTCCAGTGAATGAAATGGTCGCTCACCCAAGTCCAGTCTATCTTTGGCCTCTACCGCGCATTTGTTAAATCCTCATGGACACGAATTTCTCTTTGCTGTTTGCTATCCATTAACAGTATTACTTCTAAGCAGTTTGCTGCAGAATTAAACAGTTACAGAACTGTGCTGTGTCTCCCACGGGAAGGCACCTCACCGAAGCTTTTTGGCTGTTACATGCACACCCAGAACTGGACACTCACCAGTGTAGGGTTAGAGGGAGGCAGCGGTTGCAATTGAGGTGTGAGCATTTCCATACTTCTTTTCCTTCAGCATGAAGCAGAGTTTCTGTTTTCACTGGAAATCAAGATACATCAGGGTATTTTTAGTTTGTATTACATTTTTTCCATTGCTGCACAAGCCCTTCTTCTTGCCTTGAACTGGACCACAATGAGTTCTCTCCATGTTTTCAATCATGTATTCTTTAGGGAAAAAGAAAACAAGGCAGTCACACTGCAGGGACAGCCGTGTCTGTTTTTTTATAAAGATCTGGATGATTGTCAGCAAGGCTGGGTTTTATTCTCATCCCTCAGTTAGAACTAGAGGAACACCCTCAAGAGGCTGAACTGGCATTTGGGCACCCATCAAATTTGACTTTCAGTAAAACTCATTTCCTTACAGTCTCCTTGAATCAATTCTGGTGGCTGACACATGACTGTCCTGGTTGACTGTGAAGTTCATTTCAGTCACATAGAAACTATATTCCTGGATCCTTCTTGAAAAGATATTTGTTTCCATTCTAAATTTAATTATTTTAATTGCCAGCTATAAGAATTTGCTTTCATTACACTCACGTAAAGCATGGCATTTTCCCACTTCTACAATCACTAACCAACTCACATAAAAGAAAATACATTAAATTGATTTTCTTCCATAGGAAATACATCAAGGAAAGAAAAGAATTGATTTCCCTCCATAGGAAACAAGACATAAATGTTTTTAATCCAGCTTCTGCATTCAGTTACCATGTACAGTATGAAAAACTGTGCCATAAAAATGAAATGAAATGTATAATAGCACAGACCACTCTTCCCTCATGTTATCTTAAAGTATCCAGTGTTTTGGCAGGACACAACATAAACCTTTAAGGATTACCTACATCCATCTATTTTCCAATACTTATTCCAGTACTTATTTATGCATCGTTCTGGGATACTCTTTGGAAAGGACTGTGTTTTTTCATCTGCCTCTGATTTCAGTGAGCAGACTCAGAGTGCAATGGTACTTACTAAATTTGATTAAGAGTGGCAAAACTCACAGTGTGCTACAGCAGACTACACTCTTCCATCAAGTATCAATCCCATGCAGATTTATAAATAAAGATATAATTCACAGCCAGCTTTTAAGATTTTATCTCAGGGCTGCACCAACCTTGACTTTAAAATCACCCATGCAGATGTTCACGGGTCAAAGATGTAATTACATCAAATTTTAATAAAATTTGTGGCGTGTATAAGGCAGAAAAAGAGCAAAGCTAGAAATACCGGAGCCAAGCATTGCAAAGTTTGCAGCTCAACTGCTACATTAAAGCTTGGGCTAATCCTTAGTGAAAAGACATTAGTCACCATTTCCTTCTGAGGTCATTATCATGGACAAGCTGCTGCTGAACAGAAGGATTCCCCCCGTATTTTACATTTGAGAAAAAAAAATAAATCTCAGCATCTCTTCTTTTCTGTACTGCATGTACAAGGAGAGAAAAGAGTTTTCTATGATTTAAATGCCCATAGGAGATGCCCAGTGATACGCAAGGGATGTTCTCTGCTGTTCATGCAAAGAGAATCCCTATGCCATCACATCCCCCATTCTAGGCAGGTGGCAGGACCCAGGAAATTGCAGCAGGACTAACCTGTGCTACCAGTGCCCCCAGTAAAGGAGGGATATTCACTCCCTGCTGACTGATTCACTTCTGAGCCTTCTGTTGCCTTGAATACAACATCTACATTTCTCTTTCTTTTCAAGCCCATTTCCCTGGTTAACAAACACTAGATCTTCTTTGATCAGTATTCAGTAAAAGTCAGGCAGATGCAATCCTTTTGGATGGCATTCTCTATTTCTGTAAACAAAATATCAGCAAAAGGTTGAATCTGTTCTGTCTTCCTAACAGAGAGGGACACAGTTATTGATCTGGATGATAGACTGTCATTATATTGAAAGAAAGACTGATTATCTTTGTGCCTAAACTGGCAGAAGATATCAATAAGAAACTCCTGATACTTAGAACAAATGCAAGCAACTCCTGTTTTAGCAGAGATACCACTTTCCTTGCTATTCTTTAATAGTCATTATCTGCCATTAAAAAAAAAAAAAAAAAAGATCAGTTTTAGATCTATACATCTGAAAACAAATACATGGAGTGTCATAACTGAAACCAGAGATTAAACGCAGCTTCTAAGGTTCTCTTTTTAATTGCTCAACAAAATAAACACCTCTAGTTCTTCTAATTGCCCTTTGCCATCAGTGAACCAGAAGGGCCCATGGCTTAGCTCTGTCTTTGGTTTTGATTTACATATGAAGTTCCTTTTAACATCCTGAGTTGTACACATTAAGATTACAAATAATTAGAAAAAGATAAACCTGCATATTTGCTTTAGCTATGCATTCATCATATCTAAGCTGTACAGATGACATGAAGAGAAGGCCCCATGAAGGACAGAAGACATAATCTTCTAGACACTCTGCAAAGGCAACCAGAAATACTGGTGGTCATTTGTTGTTTGCAGGAGCCAATTTGTGTGTAATCAGTTTGTGCCCATCATGTGAACATGTTGCTCCCAAAGATGCAGGTACCCAAAGAGTGTCTGCAAAGCTTTTCATCACTCTTGTAGTTCCTACACTAGGTTTTCTGCCTTGCTCAGACAGGATTTTATTCATCTGCCTTTCTAATATTTTCTCAAAGGATTTGATCCCCTTTATATTTTTACCAACCTCAAAAAGGTTCCTTGACAGGCTTTAATAATAGCTATGCAAGGGATGTGAAGTCAAGAATCTCCTTCAAGAGTACCATTCTCATTTGATGTTCAATTATAGACCAAAGAGTAAACAAATCCACAAATGGCATTCAGGCATGTACTGTCAGCCATGCTGGTGAAATGCCCAGACTCATCCTGGGAGATTTCAGGACTTATATTGGCAAGATTTCACATGAAAGGAAAGAACTACTTTGAAAATAAGAAAATGCATTTTTCCTAAGATTTTATAAGTCTACAGGGACACACGAAATATAAAGCCATGTCCATGTTAAATCTCACAACCAACCACAGTTCCAAACACTTCTATCTCTTGCTAGTTAACCGTTTAAGTTTCCACAGGCAGCAAGTCAGACTCACAGCATTTGTCAGACCACAGTACATTAAGGCTCATCCTTTACCTGTCTGTGCTGCTGGTCAGGAGATGCTGTAGGTCTCCCAAGCCTCAATTTCAAGGGAATAGGCTAATTTCTTTAACTGATTCCTAACATTAAATTTACCTTCCCAGGAGCAGTGAAGGGAAATCATGTTTATGCTACACTTGCTTTTTTCTTATGGAGTCCTATTCAACATCTCCACAGAAAGCAAATTTGACAATACCTAAATTCCCCAGCCAATGAGATGTGGATGATACACGCTCTAGTACTGCAAGGAGCCACAGAAGATCAGCCCACCAATAACATAATGCACACCGGGAAGGAGTTACAACACTGAGGAGGAAACATAATTATGAAAAATTTGCAAACATAGTGTGGTCCCTTCTGTGGCTGATACCCATCATGGTCACCCCCACCAGTACAGACAACAAATGGTCCCCCATTTCTGTCAGACAGCCTCAACAGTGACAAATAGTCTCTAGAAATCCCTGTAGACTGGAAGATTTCTGTTCATCAGGCAGCATCTTAGCACCAATCTGTGTTCCTCTGGTTGAAGTGTTCCAGTCTGTACAAGAGTGCAGTGATTTATCTGGACATGGAGCCATCAATATCCAAGTAGGAATACAGGACACAAACAAGTAGGCTGTTACGAGCCATTCTGGGTGTCCTCCATTCTCCAATGGCTTCCCAGAAAGCATCCCTGTTCTAACCCTCAAGTTATTAATGGCTTTGTGTGTCTCAGAGTTTTCCCATGGCTTCAGGATTAAGACCATGGTCAGAGTCTGTTTCACAGCTGAGAAGACACTTCTTCTCACAAGGGCTTTGCAGGCAAGGGGCAGGAATTCCTCACTGATTCGAGAATGATATTTCACAGCGTAAAACCCTCTGTCCCAAATAGAGGCCAAGAATAAAATTCTGGTCATCCTTTTAGTCCACAGAATTCTAAAACAAACTGGGAGATACTTGGGGACTATAACACAAAATAACATGTAAAATCTAAGAAAACTATGAGGTGTTTAATAGTGAAATGTCACTGCATTTTGAGAACAATTCAAAGCAAAGCTGTCACAAGCTGCTGCCAGCTTATTTGTTTGATTCTATTAAGCTGTTACTGCAGCAAATGTCACCCTTATTTGCTTGTTCTTCACATGGCATCTTGTTATAAACTTTGAACAAATTTCCAGAATAATGGCCATTGTCTTCGGTTATTCCTTGTGGCACAAAGGATTGTGATCCCCAGATGAGAATCTCCAGACAATGCTCACTTATACATAAATACAAACTCAAACAACTTAAAGCTATTAAGGAAAACACAAAGTTTGCTTATTCTGCCCCAGGTTCTTATAACTGACACTGTTCATTTCAAGAAATAACATTGCTACTCCACAGTTCAGAAAAGGTTGTAAATTAACCAGCACTGACTGGATATATTCACAGTTAGTATTTGCCATTGCCAACTACCTATAGATTTCCAATAAACAGGTCTCATTCATTGTGAAAATTAGATAATTGAAACTATCTATTTGCTTCAAGGCTGTGGTCTCAGAGGTGACGCTTGCGTGTTGCCATGACAAGTAGGTGACAGCAGCCGTAACTCACTTCCACGATTCTCTTTGCCCATTTTGTTTGTCAGCAATGAGACCATTTTATGAGATACTGGAAGTTATCAGTCAGATCTGCCCACAACTCTTCTGCCTGAGGAACATCCCCTCTTCCCTCTTATCACCCCTAGCTCAGCAGAGATATTTAAAATGATAAAAGAATGGAACCCTGTCAAAAACAGCAATAGCAAATCACTCTGTTACCTACCTCATGCTGCAGAGTGCTGATTAACGATAATTATGCAGGCTCTGAAGTAAATACATCTGGGCTAATGGGAAATGTACAGCAAATAATGCCTAACAAATTTGCATGCAGCCCTTTCCATTGAAGAGTAATGTATTGACTGAAGCATTTATTAAATGGCTTTGCCTTTCTGGTTAAAATCTTAGGGATGAAAATAATATATTGTGTTAGATTGTGCAGTAGGAGAGAAGAGGTAGAGAAAGTTTTGGCTAGTATTTGGACCCTTTTCTTACATCCTCGGCAAGCTCCACAACCACACAGACAACAGAGACATCAGACTGGAAGTTTTTCTCGATCGTTTTGTATGTAAAGGAGAGTTTTACCTCCATGCAGAAATGTTTCAAAAATAATAAAATTCTCTCCAATTTCTGTTTCTTAAAGTACAGTTTTCTCTTACTGAGACAATTAGTTTGAACCTCTCTGTCTGGCCATTGTTCAAGTAAATGACTGGGTGGGTTTCCAAAATCATAGCCTTTGCTATCTTGTGAGATAAATTGAACTTTTCAGGAATAACACAGCAAAAGTGAAGTAAGAAAGAGGTGGTAGCAACAAGTGTAGGACAGAGCGAATGTTGTCCCTTTTCATGTAGGACTTGCTGCAGAAGCATCCCTTAAACCAATTCATTTCCACCACATTTCAACATACAGAATTTTGTGCAATCTGCATTAATAAATACGGCTGCTCCAAAGGAATACCTGAGCCGTATTATCAATTCTTCTCCCAAAGGCTGAGAATAAATGAGAATAACATTGGCAGCTGCCCAGGCTAAGAGGGCAATATCACTCAAGAGATACCATCATCAGCTACAGTGGGAACATTTGACTAAGTAACTCAGAAGCATCAAGGCCTCTGCCTTTAAAATTACACATACATTCATACATAATTTCAAGCCACATTTTGCATCATTCATTTCATGATCAAAACTGATATCTTTACTCTTAATAACAATATTTAAACTACGATGTACCTGCAGGAAAATAGGTGATTTCTCTGCAAGAGAACACTTCAAATATTGAAATTGCCAAGTGCTTTATCCATAAGCCAAAAGATTCATTGCACTTGCTAAAGCTGAAATATGCAATACTGAAAAGAAGCATATAATTATAATTTATGGAGAGTGTATTCAGTAAACAGTTTGATTCAAGTCATTTGTATGTGCTGCTTTAAATAACCATCCTTCTGCCTGAAAACCTCTGAGTTCAAACAGAAGAAATTAAGAACTGGAATTCAAGTTGGTGTTTTATTCCATACAATGACCATTCAAATAGAAAAATCTCTACTGATTACATTCATTTATGGGCCTTGGTAAGGATAAGAAACTATTTTAGTTAATTTATGAAGATTAGAATAGTCATGACTTATAGGAAACAATTTATATAAGCAGTTTTAAAATACACTTTTAGATCAGCAAAGAGCTAAAAATCTGGCAGTGGCTGCATTAGCAAAGAGAAGACACACAATAGTATTGATTAAAATTTGCATAATATCTGCTTAATTAAAAAAGCAGTGTTATATATTTCAGCCAATACACTAATCCACTTTTCAACCACTTTTAAAAGAATAACATAATTCTAGATCAGAAATATTTTTTCCTCCAAGCAATTTGCCAAATAAGGGGCTAAAATGTAAAATATTTTTTCCATTAGTTTTAGGTAATTGAAATGCAAAGTGCTAAGCACTTAATCTTGCCAGGCAGGAAAAGCTGCCTGCTGTCAGATTTTATTAAGTCTTTTTGCTGCTCTTTGTAAAGTCAATAACAAGTGTCTAAACCCAGGAAATGATGTAGAGGTAGTGTTCAAAGGTAAGGATATGATAACGTGGCGTTTGCATTCAGGATAATATGAAAAAGTCCAACATGAACGCAGACAGATTTTTCTCCATGTCAACTAATTAGCATGTTTATTGGAAACATTAATTATTCTGACAACCACAGAGATTGTTAAGTGTGTTAACTCCTCACATGCTCCCTTCCTACATGCCTTTCCAGGCAGACTGTTTACATGCCAACTATCACAAGTAGATTTTTATATCTTCATAGAGCTAAAAAGACATTTCTTTCCAATGATAACACACATTAGGAAATAAAAAATAAGTACTACCATGAATAAATGAGTTCCAAAGCAAGCCTAAGACAAATATGGTCTTGATAAAAATTAGATAATCCTTGACACCCGCACAAGGGTGACCTTCCATTTGAGCATATGGTGCTATCTGAACCTCAGGAAGATTGATCAGACTTAAAACTTCAGCTGGAAAACAAAGTAACAGTTTACAAAATCCCAGTATTAAAGAGGCCACCAAAGATAGGCACACATCTATGCCCTAGTTGCTCTTCATGAATAATTGCCACATAAGCAACACAGCTTCCTGATGTGTTCCAAAATGCAGTTCCTTGAAGCCCAAAATAGGAAATGCCATTTGCAGTCTAATGTACCCTGTTCCTGTTGCTCTCCTACAGAGATCAGCTCCAAAAGCACCTTCTGGACTTTGGCTCTGGAGCTGGAACCCGTTTTATGCAACAGTCTCTTGCCAAAAGCCTGCACCACCACCCAGACTCACAGAATTGTCTAGGTTGGAAGGGACCTTTCAGACCATCTAGTCCAACCACCAACCTAACAGTGACAAAAACCACCACTAAACCATATCTCTAAGTGCTAAGTCTACCCATCTTATAAATACCACCAGGGATGGTGGCTCACTGCCTTGGGCAGCCTGATCCAGCAATTGATAATCTTTTCAGTGTAAAAACTTTTCCTAATATCCAATCTAAACGACTCCTGGTGCAGCCTGAGGCCATTTCCTCTTGTCCTATCGCCTGTCACTTGGGAGAAGAGACCAACCCCCACCTCACTACAACCTCCTTTCAGATAACTGTAGAGAGTAATAAGGTCTCCTCTCAGCCTCCTTTTCTCCAGGCTAAACAGCTGGATCTGCTGAAAGTGCTAGAGAGGGTTTGGAAGTCGATACTTCACAAAAAAAAAATAAATCCTGAATAGATAAATAAAACCATTGGCAGGTTTGATCATTCAGTCCTAAATGCAACACTAAATAAGGGGTTTGTATTTTATCTGTTCATAAATGAAATTAATTTACAGGCAACGTGGCTACTTAGAGCAAGAACTGCATTATTAGGACTGTTCTTTCCCACAAGCTTCTTCCAAAGTGTCACTCCTGCTCATACCTAAACTTTTAGGGCTAAAGTAATTTTGACTGTGCCCCAAATCACAGCTTGGAACAGTATTTTGCAGCCTCACAAAGATGTTTCCCCCAGAAGAAAAAAGGGTTTTTTCGGTTTTATACTTTTTTTTAAATCTGTGTAGTGTGCCATTGCACAGCTTTTTGGCAGCAACACAAATATGCCCTATTTTCTCCTATCTTTGTTTTTTCCCCATTATTTTCTATCCACTTTCTTTGCAATTTTTCTTTCTTTTATTTCCTTCAGTGTTATTTGCTTTGTCTAACTTTCATGTGCTTTAAGCTTTCTATTCCCAGTTCTGCCTATTTACACCCATATCTGAGTCGATCTTTCTTTCATGACTTTTCCTTGCTTTTCCCTGCCGCTTCTCTCATCTCCAACTTTTCACTTCACCATCATCTCTGAATTGAGGCCTTTCAGCATCCATTTCACACATTCTCCTTCTGCTACATACAAGCATAAAAGTATCTGCTATTGACATGAATGCATATGCAGTGAAAATTGGGTGTTTATTAATAGCTTGCAGTTGCCGAGCTCTGACTGAGGCTTTTTTACATCCTGCTAAATGTTTTTCTAAAGATTTCCCGTTAGTCCCGTGTCTGCATTGCAAACCAGCAAGACCAGGACCTTTGTCCATATACACTTTGAAAAACCTCAAATCTAGGGCCATCATGTAGCTTTTTGTTTTCACCAGGTCATCTTCTTCTGGTTTCCTCTTTCTCTGACAAACTAAACAGACAGCTAATTACCAGTATCTCAGACCATCATTAGCAAAGTAGACACAGAGTGAATTGATTATTACTTCAGGGAGATCATTACTTGAACAATCCCACAAAGCTTTTTAATATACCTTTCATTAAACTGCACCTCCGAGCATTTTGCAAAAACTCAATAGTACACTTGTGAGGCTGAATAATTTGGGGTAAGAAGAAGGAATTTAAGAATCTGCATACAAAGTGAAAAACTAAGTCAAGATAAAATCCAAAAAAAGGTGAAGTGACTGTGGGTGAGCTGATAATGGTGGTTGCACATAAATCTGAGCTCATCCCACTGATACTGACATGATAAAAGAAACGTGTCTGTCATAACAGAAACAAGTCTGCCATGGACACACTGGTCTGTAGAAAGGCAGAGAGAGAGAGCAAGTCTTGAAAACCCAAAGTTTGCATTACAGCTTGGGTATTTCAAGAAACAAATAAAATCAATGCTGCTTTTACTCCTCCAGTGACGAGCACATCGTAGAATTTCCTAGGTTGGAAGGGATCTTTCAGGTCATCTAGTTCAGCCATCAACCTAACATGGACCAAAACCATCACTAAGCAATATCTCTAAGGATCACATCTACCCATCTTTTAAATACCTCCAGGGATGGTGACTCAATTACTTTCCTGGTAAACCTGAGAGTGCTGTTAATGGACTGCACACTTTCAAGGACTTCAAGGCAGATCCTGGCCTGGCATAATGTGAACAGGACTCCAGTGACTTCAGCCATCTTCTATAACAGGTTACAATTCAATGGTCATAATTTTGTAAGTAGTTAAGGGTGTAGGAATGCAGATAGCTACAGTTTAAAAATTCACTACAGACTCATCTGTCTTTTTATGCATATCAGAATCTATAACCCTGACTTTAAATAAACTAGTGTCACATACTAGAACATTAATTATCTGGACATCCTCCAGTCACAGTTTTGTGAAGTAGCAAAAACAGTCCAGAAGAAAAAAAACAAAAAAGCTAAAAGAACTGTGATTTTTTAAAAAAGAGGAACAAAGATAAAGAAGAAAAGAATGACACTCACTGGAATAACAAACTGAGCACTGCTGATAGATTTCTTACTTATTATGATGATTAACTTAATTTATTCTTAGCACTAAAATATACTTTTTGGATGTGATAACTGCAGTTGGCTACAAAGCTGGTTCTTTCCCGTGGGAAGGAAAGGGGATCCAAGCCAACAATGAAGATCTTCAGCCAAAATACTATTTCACAAAAGACTAGAAAAATCGTAGTGTAAAATAAATTACTGAAAAAATTATTAGCTTGCTATTTGAAATTGCTGAGTGTCTGCAAGTCCCATTTAAGACATGGAGAGCTGAAGCATTGACAGCTTTTGTAAATCAGGCCAGATAAGTGGCAGGACCGATAATTAGCCAGGCTTACCAAACAGATTTCAGAAGATAATGATGTGAAATTAAGAGTTCTTATTGAGTCTAGTGGTTAAAAAAAAAAAAAAAATAAAGTTTAAGAAGAAAGATCTGAGAATTCATGATGCAAACACTTGCCAATTTACTGTTTGCGTTTTCTTTTAAAGAAGATTCCTTTTTTCTGTCCTGTTTCTGATAAGCAAAAGATTTCAGTGACAAGTACAAGATTATAAGCAAACCTGTACTAACAAATCAGTATTCAAGATGCAGAAAATTTGGTAGGAATATATATATATGTCAAAGCTTGCCTCAGTGATCTTTTACTTTTAGCTTGGTTTCTTTTTCAAGAATATACTGAAAATGAAGAGGAAAAAAATCTTCAAAATCCTTTGACACTGTCATGTTCGGTTTTCAAACAGTACAGAGAGAGCAGAACACATCAATCCTTTATTTTCATCTTTCCCAAACCAGAAAACAATATCAAAGAATTTCAGTTGTCTCAGGAATAGAGGACTGGAGGGTACCATCTCATATCTCTTTGTTTAAATTTAGGATGTTTTAGTTGGAGCCTGCATAAAAAGTTCTTAAAACTGGAGTGATAGTGGCCATATTGACTTTTTAACAAATACATACAGGTCTTTTGGGGGTGAAGAGAGAAAATTTTATCATTATGTGAGCAATTCTTCCCTTTGGCAGGTAGAATGGAGGTATTTCTAAGACTAAGTTTTCAGCTGGAAAGAGCTACCTTAGACTCTGAATATACACATTTTCAAAGTTAGTATAGTTTTACCCTCAGGATTTTCCATAGGCTGCTCTTCTGAGACCGGCAATTTCCTTTCCAGCAAGTGTGTTCATTCTTAAATTAACTTAATTGGATTGTGGTCTCTCCATTTCCTTCAAAAGAACCACAAAGGTTTGTCACATGCTTTCTTCTCCTCAGAAAAAAAGCAAATGGACTCACTGGAGTCAGGCTGGAGTCTCTGATCAATCAGACCTTGGACCAGAGAATGATCCCATAACTTGAGATGTGCTCGTGCCTGCACTGGAGGGGCTTGGTCAGCCCACCTGACTATCAGTGTTTCCCTCAGAAATCCTTCGCTCTTGGTCAGCACTCTCTTAAAACTACCAGCAGTAGCAGGAAATTTATTCATCCCCAGGAAAAAATTGTGTTTCCTCACCCAATTAATATTCCCTGCAGCACATCAGCAATGTGCTGGCCAATAGATGAATAAGAATTCCTTCCATTTGCAGGAGCTGAGGTTAACAGGGTGGCAAGGAGAGCAAAGTCAGTTTTGGAAAGTCCTTTTAAATCTGCTTGTGCACGTCAGAGGACTGACCCATAGGGTTAATGCTTATGCCTGGAGCTTGCTTCTCCTCAGGGCTGCAGACAAAAATGGGGGTGAGGGCAGTTTTGGCTCTACTCCTTGCTGTGCTTTTGGATAGGAGGTCTATGGGATCCTCACCATACCTTATGAGCATCCCTCCAGGCATCTACTGAATGTTTCAGGCCTCCTACCTCCTAATTATCTGCCTCATTGCTAACCGTGCCCAAGCAACTAGACTCGGCTCACACCGTCTGGGTCCGATGCTCCTCTCATGCCCCGGGAGAAATGCCAGAATCCCCATGCTCCCTGCCCAACACTGTTCCACACAGAGGAGAGATGTAAATGGGCAGTATTGAGTAAGACCAGAAGAAGTCCCTCTTGTCCATCCTAATCAGAAGATGGGTTATGCAGAGAAAACAGCTATCTTAGGTGCTGGTTCATGTAACACATAAAAACACTACTGCTAACACCACCATTTCTTCAGTTTCGCCTGGGTGGAGAAGCAAGATCGCTCCAGAAGCAGCTGGAATAACCATAGTATCTCTCACCATCAGAGGTACCTCCAGTCCAGAGATATTCAGAAGTCTGGAAAAGTCATGAGCGCTCTCCTGACATCACCCACAAAAAGCAGCACAAAACTTGATATGATTTTTCAGTTCAGCAGGCAAGCAGGCTGCTACCCAGGTGTCTTCTGGGGTATCAGCCCATTGGGCTTAGGGTAATCTACCAGGTGGAACGATCCAAAATGCTTGAACAAATCTTTGCACCCAGACCATAATGTTTTCACTTGTATGGACATCTCTCAGTAAGCACAGATTTGTGAAGTAGCAGTAAAGTGTTTCAGTATTCTCTGAAAAGAAATCCTAGGTAACTGCTTTGCAAATTGTTGCAGTCTTAGGAACAGTGAAAAATGATTTTAGGAGCATTCATCAGGAAGACTAAATATGTTCAATTTCTTTAATGACACAAAGGCCACTGCAAATGGTTGCGTGTTTTGTCATGGAATACACTTTGAAAAGATCTGACTACTGAGATGCCATTAAATTAGAACTGCTCCCATTGAAAAGTGTCTAAAATTGCCCTATTTTTTAGTAAGAAAAAAAAATGTTTTTCTTCCTTCCTGTAATTTCTCATAGCCACACAAATCTATTACATGGCTTGACACTTTTTGAAGAGTAATTTCTGAGAGAACTCATAAGAGAAAGATGAATCTGTGTTTCAAGACACAAAGAGACATCTCAGTGAAATAATTTGCAGATCATCATCTGCACTCACACAAAGTGGACGTTTTCTCTCCTTCTGTAGAAAAGATCTGTATTGCTTTTGCATTGTTTTCTGTTCCTGGAGCCCTTGGAAGAACCCACCAGGGGACAGGAGGATTTGCTGCAACCAGCCACAGATTTTCCAGAAAGCCTGTCCTACCCTCTGTGAGCCGTCCAACTCCCCAGGACTATCGGAGCCAATCTGGGGAGGAAGAGACAGAACTATATATGGGGTTGGAAGGGACCTCTGGAGATCGTCCAACCCCCCTGCCAAATCAGGTCCTCCTAGAGCAGGTTGCACAGGAACTCGTCCAGGAGGGTTTCAAATGTCTCCAGAGGTGGAGAATCCACCACCTCTCTGGGGACCCTGTTCCAGTGCTCTGCCACCCTCAAAGTGAAGAAGTTCTTCCTCATGCTTAGATGGAACAAGTTTGCACCCATTTACTCTTGTCCTCACACTGGGCACCACTGAAAAAATGCGAGGCAGCCTCTGCTACCAGATGCTGCTAGTTTTCAGAAATTACTTTCTGGCTGCAGAAAATCCCAGAAAAATGAAGACTGAATGACATCACTTACAGACCAACAGATGAGAAATCTTCACCTTCAGTGAAGTGGTCTGGGACATGCACACTGACTATTTCACACATTTCAGAGGGCACCAACCCATCTAAGCACTCCTTATACACTTGTTCAGTATTTTTGAAGTGATGGATTAAAAGAGAAATGAGGAAAACCAGCAAATAATCACTCCTATAACCTGCCATCAGAAGTGCACACCCAGGCACAGCACATCAGGAGCACAAGTCCGTAAGACCATTTTAAGGTGTTTCAGGTCCAGTAAACACCAAAATCTGTAGGTGAATAACCTGTAAACTGGTAAAATATTAATTCATCTGGAAACTGATGACTTTTTGACCAATTTTCATAAAGATTCTGAAAAATACAGGGTAGAGGGAGGAGAGAAGAAAGTTTTTCATGTACCACAGTCTGATTTGCACTGTTATGTTTTCTAAAGTGTAAAGCATGTCTGATCTAGGCCTCACCCACTGTTTTCTCACTACCATCCATGTCTTCAAGGATTTCAGGTGTTCAGGAGAAACTCACATTGCTTATGATGTTTTTCAAGCCCTGAACACACCAGAACAGATTTATTCAATTTCAAGTACAGGTTGATTTTGTTGTACCAGATGTAATACGTTGAGCCAGGCTACAATGCCTAGTATCACAATATCACTCCATGAATCAGTGGTGACTCTGTGTAGTTCTACTAAGGTAAGTGAGATCAAAGCCTGACCTCTCCCTGTTAAAGAGAGTTTACCTTCCCATCTATCTTTTGGGTTAGCTAAAACTTGTTTCCAGTCTTCTCAGAAACAGTCCAACAAAGGTTAGCTCTCTGAAATTCAGTGTGATTCATAGTGCAAAAAACCAAGAATATTTTGTGGTGTAATATACACCTAAATATATGCTTTTTGTTTTCCCTATGCTGTTCCCTGAAGGCCCCCTCAGTAGGTCCATTGAAAAGTTGTCT
Organism: Pedionomus torquatus; assembly: GCA_013398155.1. NCBI lineage: Eukaryota > Metazoa > Chordata > Aves > Charadriiformes > Pedionomidae > Pedionomus > Pedionomus torquatus. The sequence goes on from VZRU01008256.1 coordinate 93,753, forward strand.
TTAGTTTCATAAACGCAGTTAAAATACAGGAAATTCCACTAAAGTCTTCCACAGACTAACACACGTTTTACAGTGCCATTTTCTTTTATGTAAGAATGCCTCAATCTTAGACAAATGCAACAGGGGAGATAACAATGACAAATTTAAATATGAATGCGCTAAATAATTCATTTTTCCTCTGAAGGAGGAACACTATTTTTCTAAGATTTCTCCACTAACAACTACTTTTACTGTTTTCCTCCTTCAGGTCATCTTCACCTTGGCTCAATGTAAGGCGGGTTGAACCTCCACAGAAGAATTTCACCCAATGGCTCTTGCATCTTGTTTAAAAACTGTGGCTGAGGCAGGAAACATCTTTCAGAGGAAAATACATACAAGTGGGAGAAGGAAATGTCTACAATTTAGCTTATAAACAGCTTAGCACAATGGGGCCTCTGATCTCAGATGAGGCTTTGAGTGTTTTGCCACGCAAACAGTAAATTAATTTTCTGCATGAAGATGCATCATTTTTTAGGACGCTGGTTCTTTCTCCAATCATGTCGCACTTTCTCATTTCAGATTAAGATACAAACACTTCCATGGATCAATATACTTGTATTTAAAAAAAAAATAAAATTGCTTTAGTTTCAACACTTTGCTGGTGAAAGTCACAGAAACATACTGATGCATGAAATTTTGCATATATTTTCAGTGCTAGTCAGGTATTAGTTATACCTGCGAGAGCACATACCAGGGGTAATGAGGAGCATTCCCTTTTTGATCCTTTTATATTCTGTGGTGTGTCTTGTCTGAATTATTCACATATCAAATACCAGTCACTGTACTATAGAGAAGCTGCTAAGCCCCAGAAACAGGCTGTAATAAGCTTTTAAGACACATGATGTGGAAAAACAAAATAGTTGGGTTTATATTCTAGGAAGTTTTGCAAATATGGGTTAAACACGCAGTATCCATAAGATGCAGAGCATTTTATATTACAACACCAGCAGTAATAACAGTATGAGAATTTTTGCTTTACTGTGTAGCATAGCAACTAATGAAACCATTACTTTTTTTTCTCAGCTCAGTAATAATTTCAGTGGAAAACTTATTCAAAAGACTTCACCAGAGGCATCCCTAACGTTCTGCCAGTAAATAACATATTTCATTTATAAACCTGTTTTCTGTCCCACTTGGCTGGTCCTTTAGAAGCCTGTCAATAGACTAGGGAAATCCAATTTTCGAACTCTGCTAAATCTTATTTTCAAAAGTGACTTCAGTGCTCAGAACTTGTCTTCAGTTCAGTCAAAGATATGACTGTAATTCACATAGGCATCTCTCTGCTGGAGAGCAGTGCAAGGTCCTGGCTGCTACTGCTACTCCTGCTGCAGCACAGGTGCCAGTTAGGAAAAGTTGCACTAAATCCTGGGTGGGTTTCTGACCCCTACCTGGGCTGCCACAGTTATATTGCTGCCAGACACTTAATGCTGTCTTTGGTCTCACTATGCAAGCTGCACTCTGAGTTTTGCCCTTCGCAGGCTGAGTGTCCTCACACAGGATTTTACATTGATATGCTTCACCTTACGCTTGCAATGGGCTAAAAGCGATTGCATAGCTAGGATCCCATGGGAAGTCAACCAAATCTGACTTGCAGGACAGGCCTGTTTAAAAAACATTAAATGAATATCCTTTGCACATAGAAATCATTAATTTCTAACATAATTTTAAATGTACAATACAAAAATGAGGATCTAATAATTGTACTATGGTATAAAAGGTGGGAAGAATCCAGCTAAGCAGTAAAAAATGATAAAACCAAAGGCTTCTATCACACATTGAGGATTTTTTGCTTTTTAGTAGAGGTTTTAAGCAAAAAGCTGAGTATACCTATGAGCTGTGCATTACTGCATCGCGAGAGCCATCACAACAAAATGTTACTCTATCTCAGCTGGTGGGTTTAGTGCTTCTGGGTAATGCTTAGTCTAGATTAATAAATCCTGAATGTGAGTAGGCGTTCATACTTACCGCAATTTTTAGAACAGAAAACCATATATATAATACAAATCCACTCATCATTTTGTTCAACAAAATATATACACTTGTATATAGGCCCCTTGAGGCTCCAGTAAGAGTGCTCCTTTGCTGAGATGTACATTCCTGAATTGCAACATCTCAGAAAGAAAGGTACCAAGCTAAAAAATCAAGCCAAACCAAACCAAACCAAACCAAAGAACCACTAAACAGACAAAACACAAGATAAACACATTATTTTTGACCCCCACCTGGGCTGCCATGGCCACAGTGAAATCTTAGTGGGTAAAGAAAAACTCACAAAGTCCAGAGGGCTGGTAAAGATTAACTCATTAAGCAATTAATGCAAATTATTTTGAGGGAATTTTCTCATTTAGCAGCTGCAAAATTTTAAGGAAATTTAGAACATTATATGAGGAGAAATAATAGTCAGGTGAAAGTCATAAAATCTGTAACCAATAGTGTAATTTTGTCTGGAGACCGCAGTATGTTAACAGTTTGAAAGGAGCTCATTGTTGATACAAGACCACATGAATGGGTAAATGAAATTCTGGAGAAGAATCATGTAAATAAATAGATCTTACAAAAAGCTACCACATGCCATGTTTAGTACTTGGAAAAGAATGTTCAGCCAATTAAACAGTTGAAATTGATTTCTTATATAATTACTTGAATTTCCGATTCTCAGAACATTCAGTCTCATGTACAGTAAAATGATCTCATGACAACATTAGGGCCCAAATGATATGACATATGAAAAAAGCTGTAGTATACTACCTTGCTAGAGACTGCCTACTGAAATGAGAATACAATAAATTCACTAAACTGGTTGGGAATTACTCACAGATAGCATATGTAAACAGCTTCTTTTCTTCTGCTAGGTTTTAAATGATACTGTAAAGGTACTGTGTATTTCCCCACTTTTAAAAACATTTTCTTCTTCCTCCAGCCTTATTTCTAAAACGCTCTGGTAGTTAGTTGCTTCCCTAGCCTAAAAAAAACACTAAAGTATTTCTTGTGTTTTATTATATGCATGTGAACGACTTATTACCATAGGATTGCCCTTAAGTACAGGTTGACACTTAGGATTCTCCCTGTGTTTATGAAATAACAATTTGATTGCAGTTCCAGAACTTTCAATATACTGCTGATTTTAAAACTTGTACTGGCATCTGCCTAAGCAATGTTTTAAACAAAGCCATTTCTAGCATGTTCTTTTAGAAAATGTATTCCATAAAACAATAGGGAAAGGTCAAACTGATGAGCATTAAAGCTGCTACTATTACTTTGAGAAATGTCATACTAGGAACAAATGAGGTTATTACATGTTAATCATTGTACAAAACAGGTGTCTTTCAGAAAGTCTCTCTCCCTCTGATTAAAGAAAATTTGCAATTCCAAAACAAGGAAAGAGAAACCTCCTCATGAGTGATTAAAAAAATTCATATGCTTTGATCTCCTCAGGAGGAAGGTGTTATGAGAAAGTACATTCCCCTCTGTTCTGTTTGACAGACCTGAGCCTTAGCAAAATCTAAGTTTTCTTTGAAACCATTTCAAGATGCTGAAAATTTCTCTCTATGGAAGAAACTTCATCACAGTCTCTCAAAAGTAAATGTCAACATTGCAGTACCATGAGGAGCTAAAAGGAAACAGGAGAAGGCCTTGCACAAAAGCAGCTGAAGGTTTGACAAGTATTTTGCTGATGCTGCTTGTTGTGGTATTGAATCAGGAAAAGACGTGCTTTTCTAATTCTCAGTGTCCTGTTCTGTCAAATCTAAATGTCAGCTCTTCACAAAGAACTTAAGACCCTACTCCGGACCTTATGGCTTGGATGAAGACTTTGAATATGAAAAATCTGTCTGACGCACGCTGCTCTTAGATTACCGAAACTTTGGAGTCACAGTCAGCTGTTAATGAGTGGTGCTTGCATTGATTTTCATGATCAGAGGGGTTATATTCATTTATACTCTTTTGATTGACTTACAAATACCATCAAAAGTGCCAAGAGAATTAGCTCAGACTTCCTTTAGAAAACTGAGTGTCCATTACAAGAATGACATGAGGCAGAATACTCTCCAGTGAACCCTGTTTAATGTAAATTGAGAGGAACTGCATGTTGAAATTATATACAGCTTTGTGTCTGAATTCGACAGCACCAAATGTATAAAACAAACTTCTTAGCTTCTCTTTATGCACATCTTTGATTTGCCTCATTGATAGCAATGGGAGTTCAAAGCAAGGACAATTTAGATCACATCCAGAAGACAGTGGGCAGTTTTCTTCAAAGTCTTTTAAGGCAGTCGATGCTACCTTCAATAAACATGATTTAGTGTCAAAAGCATTACAACTTGCTTGTGTTTCAATTGTGAACACATACAGTTCTCAGGTTCTACCAAACTGACCCATGAAGGCTCTCAACAGATCCCTACAAGCCCTGAAACACTATTCTAGTCTTCATACAGCAAGTCCTGTGGACGGGGGACTGCTTTGTATATATACAGAGTTATTTTTGCAGTTGCAGTAGGTATAGGTTTGGGCAGGAAGGCAGCAGAGGTAGCATCTTCTCACAGAGGGGCTCCCTGTACTGGACATTCTGCATAGCAGTGAGTGAGGAGCACCAAGGTCAATGCTTCGAACACCAAAGTTAGTGAAGAAAGAGAGAGAGGAGGAGCTCCAGACACTGGAGATGGTATGTCCCTGCACCTGTGAAGTGGACCAGGCTGGAACAGTTACTTACACTGCAGCTCATGGAAGATGCCAGGTGGATATTTCCTGAAGGAACTGAAGCTGATGGGCCACCATGCTGGAGCTTCTGACAAGAACTGCAGCCCAGCTCCAATTGAAATTCGTCTTCCACAAGTCAAGTCTGCCTGTGTCAGTAACTGGTGAGGGATCCCCCCATCTTTATCTCAGTCCATGAGCTTTGTCATGCTATTTTCCCCCTGATCCCTAGCCAGCTGAAGAGTGGGAGTGAGAGAGCAGCTGGGTGGGAGCCTGGCAGCCAGCCAACCCACCACCAATACTACTTCAGGTAATTTAGATCTTTGATTTGTGAGGACATCACACTTCCCAAAGAACACCCTGTTCACATTAGTATTTGCCATCCTTTATTAAGAGAGACTGAAACAGAAGCCAGAATATGACAGATAGAGCAGAAGAACTGACTTTAGGAAAGAAATCATTAAAAGATTTGTAATTTTTATTCTCTTGCCCTCTCAGGAGGATAATTCTTCTTCTGTTTCATTGACTAGTCAATCTCATTGTTCTCCACAATTATTTATGTGTTAATGTCTCAGAATGATGTAAAGAAAATGGGAGTTGAGACCTAGCTTGCTTTTGCTGATAACCAGCAATTTGTTTTAGCTTCTCAGAAGGCTGCAAACATACCATGTGGAGGCAAATACTTTTGAATCTGACAGCTACTTCCCAATAATTTCTTTAGTTTGCTTTTAAAAGGTTCAGAAGTCACCTAGCAGTTCTTTCACTGAGCTGACTTGCTCTGACCTCAAAGACCTGAATCACATTAAACTGAGAAAAACATCTATTTACAGTAAATGTTTTCACCCACTCAGAGGGGATAAGAATCAGAATGTACTGTCCAATGGGAACGAAGAAAAGTTAGTGTAAAATCTAACAAAGCAAGATGGAGGTAAAGAAGGAACAGTTAATTTATACTTTTAAGGTTTTCTGTATGCAGAAGGAAACAAGAGTAATTGGCATGGAAAGCCCATGTGATTACCTGAAATTTATTTTGAAGGTGTATGCATCTGATGCAAAAAAAGTAAAAGACACTTTCATTGAACTTGTAAGCTGCCGAATACAACTCTCCTTTGCAACATCATCCAAGAAAGCTGTCCCTAGGCACAGAAGGACAAAAAGCCTTTACAAATTTCTACTGCCTAAAAATTGTAATGTCAAATTTCATTCAAACAATTATGAAAACCATGACCTGAAAGTCATGACCAGACTAGCATAACAATAGGCTTTGTATTTCCCATTAACAGAACAACAAGCACTGCCACATGCCTGGTCTTCCCTCAAAATTTAAAGGGTACCAGCCAGTTGGATCAATTCAAACCACATCTCATGAGCCCACTCCTATTTTCAGCTACTGAAGAGCAGGGCAACTAAGTCAGCAAGGAGGAAGATAAGGAGGCCATGCAAAACTTGTCCTAGTGCTCTGACACGTTGTGAAACTCAGGTCCTAGGCAAGACAAAGATGTCTTGCCAAAAGGTCAGTGAAGTCAGTAGGTATCACAAGGAGTAAGAGCATTTCTGTCTTAGAAAAAAGGAGGGTTGGAACTTCGGTGAGAGGGTGACAGTTGCTTTGGGTTGTTTTCTTCTTTATGAACTCTCTTCATTCTGTTCCATACTCCTTTCTTCTCATCCGAAGAATGTGTGTATCCTATTTCTCATTGCTGCTGCTTTGGGCAAAGGTGGAGGCCTGGAAGGAAAACGGTCTGATTTTCTTTTGCTGGGATATTTTCATGTGATGGAGTCTAATGGTGAAATCTAATGGTAGGCTCTAAAATAATGCTTAGCAAAATATTGTAATTGTTATTTAGCTATTGTTAGGATGTCTGGAGTCTGTTACCCAGAAAAAAATTGTGATTTTTTTAAGAAAAAGCTAAATGAGCATTCATAGGATTTTGTATATTTGCAATACTTACATTAGTACGAAGTCATTTTCAGCTTCGAAGTAAACGTATTTTAAAGATAAAGTGGCCATTTTGACATTTAGAAAACAATACAAAAGATTAATTTGAGAAGATGGAACTTAGAGCAGAACACTGATTTCCTTCAACTCACAGCTAAAAGCTCTTATGGTGGTGAAATTGTCATGAACAATATTTGCGTTGTTTTATTCTACTATATTTCAGCCTGAAATAACTCCAGCTTTTTATTAACTGCAAGAGTGAGTCCTATTCATCAGTTAGGCAGGTGTATTGCCTGATAATGCAATAAGCTTTCCTGGATGTATGAGCTGTTTTATTTCTTTTATACTAGTAATCAGTTCAGAGAGCATAATAAAAACAAAAGTTTTATTTCTTTCTTACTGGTAGCAGAATTGTAAATTATCATCCATCAGCAATAACTGTTGCTGTTTAATAAAAAAAGAAACCTTTCCTTGATCTCACATGGAACATAATAGATAAGAATAAACAATGATATTAAAGTCGGTGCCGAAATGAAGGATTGCTGCAACTGAGGATGTGCACTGGAGTTATTAATGTAGATAACACAGTTCGCAACAAAAAGGAACTAATTCAGTTGCAATAAAATAGACAATTCTAACTTCTCTAAAATATAAATAGTTATAAATAGTAATAATCCTAACTCATTCTCAAGGTTTGTCAAAAACAAAGAAATGGTCAGAATCACAAACTAAATTTTAAAAAAATCCAACAAAATCAAGGCTGAATTTTCTTAATACTTCACCTACAAAGCAGCTGTAAGCTGTCCACACAGGGAACCTGAAGGATCTTTAAAGTGTTCCTCTTTCAGTCCTGTCCTGCTTAGCTCAGGCCCTCAGACTGTTGCTAGAGCTCTTTTTTCCTAGATTTTTTCAACCTACTGCTGAGCTAAATGTCAGCTTTAAACATTCAACACAAAGCATGAAGATTGATACTTCACAAAGTCTGCAGATCTTGCAACCACAGTTTTAAAATCACATACCAGACAAAAAGGTACCAAGTAGCTGAAAAAATTCAACAAGAAAAGTCTGAAAAGCTGGGCTTTCAAACACAGCCAACAAGGACTATTGAATATGATGAACCTCTCTGCAAGACTGTTTGTATTTAGATGGAGTGATCAAGTGCTTGATTTTACTCAGAAAAACAAGTGCACGGTCTCTAGGAATAACCAGGATGACCAAAATGAAACGCCTTAACGAAAACCACTGTTTTGCCTCTCATTCCAAGTCAGGTTTGCCTTTTCAGTGCTCTGCCCTGGCATAGGGCATTCCCTGAGTTTCTCAACAGCAAAAGAACCTTTGTGCATTTTTTAACCAGTTCCAAACTTTAATATCTCAAAGTGACAAGTGTCGGATTTGTTTGCAATATATCAGGATTATGTAAGTATTTCACAGCCTCATCACTTTTTTCTTTGTGAAACGAAACAAAATGCACAGTTTGTACAACTGCCCCAAGGCACTTACATCAGCAGAAGAAAAGAGCCCTTTCCTTCTTCCTCACCCCAAACTGCTGCAGTCCCCACAGCAGGAAAGGGAGATTAGCAGCTCAATAAACCAAATAGCAGGTATGAGCTGCAGATCTTGTTCCCAGGAAAACCAATCTGTGGATGGACTGGTTTCCTTCCTACCTATTATCCTGGGAATGTGATAATTTGTCCTCTGTCTTTCAGCTCGGTAAAAATACTCTGGCCAGCTGGCAACTGGATCATCATTTCTGTCCTTCCAAAGACGGGGATCCACTTCTCTACTTGCAGAAGGGCAGAGAGAGGAGCACAACCCTATGGAAATCTCCGTAGCTTGTTAAGGGAATGGCTGAAGCAGAGAGCAGGACAAGATGATGCTGAGGAGCAGTTGCTGGATGAGTGCTGCCTGCCCCAGGGACCTCATCCAGGTGTGCAGCTGCAAGCTGAGGTTGGGAGGACATTGCCCATAGCTTCCTATGAATCCTGAAATTCAACACTTGCTTCCCTTTATATTGAAATATGTAAACTACAGGAAAGATGAAAGATGTATTATGACCCAGCAGTAAAATTTATAGGGATGCCTTCTTTTTTTTTTCTTTTTTTTTTCTTTTTTTTTTCTTTTTTTTTCTTTTTTTTTTTTTTTTTTTTTTTTTT
>VZRU01008256.1:109451-181511 GCA_013398155.1 Pedionomus torquatus
AAAGAAAATTAACTCTTTCCCAGCTGAAACTAGGACATGGCACTTCAGAGAGATTCCCTTGTCAGAAACAAATAGAATAGCTGTGTATCAAGACTATTTTTCTGTAACTATACTTTCAAAGATCTGTGCTTCCAAGGCACAAATTCCATCTTGTACATCTACAGTGCTGTGCAACTATAGAGTCATAGAATTGTCTAGGTTGGAAGGGACCTTTAAGATCAGCTAGTCCAGCCATCAACCTAACCCTGGTTAAAAAAAATAAAATAAGAAAAATAAATAAATAAAAAAAAACCCCACACCCCATCACTAAACCATGTCACTAAGCACTATGTCAATCCATCTTTTAAATACCTCTGGGGATGGTGCCTCCCCCACTTCCCTGGGCAGCCTATTTCAATGCTTAATAACCCTTCCAGAGTAAACATTTTTCCTGATATCCAATCTGAACCTCCCCTGGCACAACTTGAGGCCACTTCCTCTCATCCTATCGCCTGTGACTTGGACAAAGAGACCAACCCCCATCTCTCTATAACCTCAAGTATTTTTAGAGACCAATAAGGTCTCCCCTCAGCCTCCTTTTCTCTAGGATGAACCACCCCAACTCCCTCAGCCTCTCCTCATAAGACTTACTCTCCAAACCTCTCACTAACTTCATTGCTCTTCTGTGGACTGGCTCCAGTACCTCAATGTACCCAAAACTGGACACAGTACTCAAGGTGTGTCCTCACCAGTGCTGAGTACAGGGGGACGATCACCTCCCGAATCCTACTCAGCACACTGTTCCTGACACAAGCCAAAAGGCTGTTGGCCTTCTTGGCTGCCTGGGCACACTTCTGGCTCATGTTCAGCTGTCAGTCAACCAACACCCCGAGGTCCTTTTTTGCCAAGAATCTCTCCAGCCAATCTTCCCCGTATATAAATATATACATTCTAGATGCAAAAATTTGGCATGCAGACTCATCTGTAAAACCATGGCAGGGAACTCCCTTTAAATACACACAGACTTTGTGCTTTATTTACCTCCTTGAATACATTTTGTCTGAAGAAAACACCTAGTGTTTGTGCTTTTGGAACTCCTCTTCAGGGAGGAAAAAGAAGTTCCTCAGGGTTAAGTAGGAAAGTCTTTGAAATCAGAGACTAAATTCACAAGTAGCAATACGAAGAAAGCAGTAGTTTTTATGAGCTCAAATGAGANACACTGTTCCTGACACAAGCCAAAAGGCTGTTGGCCTTCTTGGCTGCCTGGGCACACTTCTGGCTCATGTTCAGCTGTCAGTCAACCAACACCCCGAGGTCCTTTTTTGCCAAGAATCTCTCCAGCCAATCTTCCCCGTATATAAATATATACATTCTAGATGCAAAAATTTGGCATGCAGACTCATCTGTAAAACCATGGCAGGGAACTCCCTTTAAATACACACAGACTTTGTGCTTTATTTACCTCCTTGAATACATTTTGTCTGAAGAAAACACCTAGTGTTTGTGCTTTTGGAACTCCTCTTCAGGGAGGAAAAAGAAGTTCCTCAGGGTTAAGTAGGAAAGTCTTTGAAATCAGAGACTAAATTCACAAGTAGCAATACGAAGAAAGCAGTAGTTTTTATGAGCTCAAATGAGAACTCACTCAGAACCTATCAGGAAACATTAACACTACCTTAACAACCATTTTCAAAGTGATGTTTGGAATTCATTGGATGATTGTTTTATCCATTACAGATATTCCAGTTGTTTTATCCATTACAGATATTCCAGTAAAGTTGAGCTTTAAAATTTAAGCTACACGTGCCATCAAGGGCTTCATTGTGGCTTTCTTCAAATGTCAACGTGAATTAACTCTTAATGCTTCCCTACTAGTCTTGTAAGAGAAAAATGAAATGGCAGCAGGTACAGGTGGCAGTCACAAGTCCCCGAGCTGACAGATGCCTGTGGTGCCACAAATAGAGCAAAGAAGCCTGTTCTCCATGGAGAAAAATAAGTATGTTATCGGTTGACATTGAGAGCTCCCATAAATATATGAAGATTTTCCCCAAACCATATTTTCCTTAAGAAACCTGCTAGGAGATGTTTATCAGATGTCAGTAGCAAAAACAAACATTTCACTATTTAAATATCAGAAAAAGAAAAATTAATTTTTAGTCACCTCTCTTCTGTGAGCTGCCCCTTCGTGACAACCAAAGGGCTGGAATTCTCAAACCTAGACAGAGGATTTAGATTTGTAGTTTTGACTGTTGGCATGATGGTTAAAATGTTCAAGTCACACAAAAGTTTTCAAAAATTTTAAGTTATAACTACTAAGCAAATAATTCCAACTCTTTGGTTACTCCCATATTACTTCTTTTTTTTCTTTTTTCTTTTTTAAATGCATTTTTATTTCTGCCTGCATGCTCTCTCAACATTCGTACCACTACATTTAATTAAGAAAACTGAAAACTCTGAACACATTCCAGGTATGCCAGGCATCATAAGCCTGTATAAAACACTGAAGTGCTTCATATAGAAAGCTGTCAGAATTGAGAAACAGCATTTGTCTGAGCTGTATTTAGCATTCTCAGAGTGAATCTGATGTTGTGTCAAGAGTGAAGAATCAGCAAGAGCAAACCATGAAAGGAAGAGAGCTTGCTTTGTTCTGAGTCCAAGAAAACATTCAGCATCACTACTTCCCAATTTCTATATGAATTGTGCCCCACTTTGTTATTCAAAGCCCTTAATATGATGGGTTGAAAACAGAATTACTTCAAAATGTAGCAGCAATATATCTACAGCCATTAGGCATTATGCTATATTACCCCTGCAAATTCTGTAGTGCCAGTTCTCAACCTAATGCTCTGAAGCCAGCGCAGAGGGGAACAGTAGCTCCTTGAGCACTGATTTCTAAGACTTTGTATAAGCTAAGGTCACATGGAAGGAAACCAACACACGCTAAAAGGAAAAGCAGGGGGAATAATTGAACAGAAAACTCACAATAACTGAAACTGAACAATTTATTTTGGAAGAAATAAGGAGGAAAACTTTTCAGCAATTTAAGAAATAATACTGGGTGAAATGCTTCCTTTAGAGGTATTTAGCAGTCTCCAAGCTCACGGCCCATATGTTTTGGAGCTGGTTACGGGGCACCTCTGGGGCAGCAGACACTTTTCCTGTGCCTGGCACTGCAGGCTACAAGGCAGTCTCAGCGATTCCAAACACTGCGCCTGCATCAGCCTGGGCTGACGAGTGAAAGTGCTGCTTTCTTTAGCTGCCTCCCCCATACCTCTTCCCAGCAAAACCCCTTGCGAGCTCAGAAACCCCGCTCTGTGGGAAATGCAGGGCTGCGGGTAAGTTGTGATAGACATTTCAACCTTACTAGCCTGTGCACAAAGATTAGTGTCAGCAGAAACCTAGATAAAAGCTTGACTGTGTCGAATGCCAGAAATATTCCTTATTTCCTCTTTCATTATGAAAAATGATTTTATCTTGACTTTTCAGAAATGCAGTGTGATTGCTCTTTCAATTAACTTAGTGTTCTGTTTTCCATTAGTACAGCACAGAATAACTGTAACCCATTGTACCTTCCCAAGGCTTTTTTTCAAAGACACTGATTTACAGCAGAAAAGGGATTTTGTGCTTCTTGCCAGTTACAAAATTGCTAAGGTAAAGCCGGGAAGCAAACATGTTAGCATTCATTTCATCTTCAGCTCCTTCTTTTTCCCCAAGAAGGCTGCAGCAGGCAGTTCAACATAAAAGAAAGTTATTAAAAATTCCACATCCTTGAAGCAATCTTCATAAAACTGATAATAAATTCAATTTTTAAGTTGCTTAATATAGACTTCTCTTGACTAACACAGTTATCCTAACTTAAGGACCTTTTAAACTAATGACCTGGAAGGAATAGGGAATATTTCATTTGAATCTGTGCAAAATTTGAAGAAGTGCTCCATATGTTGGTTTTCTGCATCCCTTAGTACCATTAGTAGTCCCTGAGCATCCCTCTCTGTCATGGAAACTTACAGGAAAGAACAGGGTGATTCATAATGCAACACAACTGATTAAGTACATCTGAACTCAGAAATATTAATAAGTTGCTGGCCATATATTTAAAACAAAATCATGCATAAGTAATACCTTACAACTCCCATTCAAATATTACAATAGGTAAAACAATGAAAGTTTACTTAACCTAACCACCTAAGACCAGAACATATAATAAATTAACTTCAGTCTTTGTTTTTGAATTGGAATTATGATCATTTATATCTTATAGCTCTTTTTCAAATAGAATACGTGATTTAAAAAAAAAAAAAAAAAAAAAAACACAACAAAACAAAACAAAAAAAAAAAACCACAAAAAAACAAACAGACCTTTACAGAAAATTGTGGCATGAACTTACATCAAAAACCAGATTTCCAGGTTTTTCCAGCTTAGTGAATATCAATTACAACACTGAGAAGATTTTCTAAAGATGTTTCAAAAAAGCTTGCTTCCCTACATAAGAAAAGACACATAAATCAGTCTGCAGTAAGTCTAAACATCTAATGAAAGATAACCATTTGTCTTGTCAGCCCCATTTGAAGTTAGTGGCCTTGCTAAAAACCCTTGTGAAAAACAGTCACGCAGAGGTACAGAGAGATCAGTACGTGGTCCCAAGTGATGCCACTGGCCTCACTCTCCCTTGCCACCCTGTCGCATTCCAGGCTAACTCACAACAGGCACAGCCCCGCAGCAAACAGGAGTTCAGCCTCTGAGCTAAACCAGGGTCTCAACTGCCTGCCAGGGTATTTACACAGCCTTTACAGGCCCACACAGACCATAAAAATTATTCACTCAGACACGAGCACTGAAGACGACACTCGGGTAAGCATAAGTGACAGCCAAAGCTCCCAACCTGCATCTAAACAGAAAGGCTACAAATCCCCCAGTTTTGTCTAATATTCAGATTCCACTGTATTACTTGCTCATAGTGTTTAAACACCTTCATCTCGACAGGGGGATGGCCTGCTTTGTGAAGAAGTAGGAGCTTTGAAAAAAAGCACGAGGAAAGGTGGTAGTTTGCAGCAGAGTGGTCCCACAGTCCCCATCAAACCCTCTCAGTCTCACATGGGGATGAACCCTTCCTCTACACACCAAGTTCCTTTTGAACTTCTGCTGGGGTTTAATTTCTGGTTTGAGAACAAGAAATGGAAAAAATCCATCTTTGAAACTTGCAACTTCATGTAAATATCCAATGAATCTGGGAAATATTTGCAATGTCACTCAAGTAGCTGGACACAATCTTAATTCATATAGAAGTTTCTGATGTGATTCTACTGCATGCTACAGGGATTTGGATGGGCAAGTATCCACTTGGAATCAAATGTTACCTCCAAGAGTTATATTTTTAAGCAAATCAGCAGGTCAAAATTAATTTCTATTTCAACAACTGCAGAAATTAGTTTCTTTGAAGTGCTCACTTTTATAAATTGCAGTTGCAACTCCATTATCTGATTAAGTACACTGCATGTTGTCCAATTCATAAAGGACCACACTAATAGATTAATTGAGCATATATTTATAGATAGTTTTCATGACTTTTCAGATTTTAAGGTGTGCCATAGGGATATAGACTAATATCTGGAGAACTTTAGCTCTAGAAATTTCTGAAGATGCTTTGATTAATTGGGCTTAAGAGCAATGTATTTTACAACAAAGCCTCTGTTACCCATGGGAAAAAAAAGATCAAGCAGTTCATATAGACAAAATAAGAGCACTTCAGAGCATTGTCTAGATAGAGACCCAAAAAATGAGGAAAAAGCCTTAACCCCACTTGACAGAGAACTTAATCTCCACACAAGTTATAGAAGGGAAGTATCCCCCAGACCAGGGACCTGAGCCAGCTTCTTCTCAAGCCCCATGCAAGGCCTTAGTAGTAAAACTGTCCTTACTGCTCCTTGGTGTCACACAAAGTGACACTTTTGAGAAGTGCTTACTGTTGACCTCTGCCAGCTCCCTTTAAAGGCAAAGCTCCTACTGACTACAGCACGAGCCCAGGGAAGCCAACAGAAAGAGGCTTTTAAGATCTTCCCCATAATATGCACAGTGAGAAAGCAATTTTACTTGCACTGTTGGCTTGAACAAAGCATTATCATGCTTTGAGCACACCTATTTTCTAGTGAGCTACAGTGGTTGTTAGAGCATAAGCACAATCTGCCATCACATAACAAAGTCAACACATTATGGTTTAATTGGATGGAATCATTTACACAGTAATAACAAGGATTAAGACACAGAACACAACAAGTCATTTTCTTAAATCTATAACCAGCTGGTTTCACTGCAGGAGTAAAGTGTACATGCCTCACTCACCTCTTATTAGTCTACGTGCTTTGCCAGGTAATTTAAGAAATGTTTACCAAAAAATCCACCATTTTCAAAGATTGAGGCATTCAGCAGTGCAGCTGCTTCCAAGAGAGTCAATCTGCACAGCGGGGGGGACAAAGGGGACACACCACTGGAGGGGGTCCTCCAACTTTTATAAAGCTGCCATATTCCTGGGTACAGAAAGCAATAACTCCAAAGGCAAATGAACTCCTTTGTCAGAAGAAAAGCCCCAGTGATACCCGCAGCTGAATGCTCCTAGAAAACTTTTGGATGACTACCTTGAAGCATAGGACCCATGTTTTCTCCAGGGCATGACTGTCAGTCACAGACAAAGATAAATCAGTTTGGAAACCATTTTCCCCGTGCTGAGTTTCAGTCACAGAGCAATGCCACGGCAGCTGTGCACACACCAATCAGGCGTCACATCAATAAGTCTCAGGTTGGCACCATTTTATAGTTCACACATGGCATCCAGGTGGTTGAAGGGCGTAAGTTGAAATGCAGAGACAAGAGGTTTCCAAGGCTCCTGAAAGTAAAGTTCTGCTCACTGAGAGTTTCTCAAAGTTTCACGTGGCCACATTCCTAAAAGCATCTAATCATAAACTCTTGGGAAGTACTGGCTTCTCAATGTCTCCATGCATTTAAAAAGCCTAGATTAAATTTCCTCTTAATTTTTGCTAACCTTCCAGTTTCAGCAGTTTCAGAGGGAAGAAGAGAAAAGACTGAATTTTGCTGTTTCACTCCAGGTCTGAGGCTGAGACATGTTGTGGGTATCAGGCAGGTGACAGCCTCCTCCAGCAGCACTGCCGGGTGCCCTATAGAGCTGCCACCCCCTTGGCAGTTTTCCTGCCACATGGAAAAATGGGAAAACATGGCTAAATGGATAAGACAAGCTAACGACTCATTGTTGGGCCAAACTGTCTTTCTCTGAGTGGCTTTTTGTATTGTTTGATATTCTTCTGTTACTGAGCTGACTGGTGTGAGGTGGCATCAGATAACACAGTGTCACCAACACATACAGTGACTAACAGTTGACAGCCACAGGCTGATGAGAGCCAAGCCTCCCCCACAGCGTGTCTGGGAGCAACTACTGAGCAGAAAGTAGTAATAACACATTGCTTATTCGCCAAAATACAGCTTAATTCAGTAAGATGACAGAGACAAGGATTGTACAATGACATTTTGAGAGATACTATTATAGAAAGAGAAAATAAATGTAACCGTAAGAGATTATTTGCGGCAAGCTATTTGCCAAATTAAATCTTAGTATTTCTTTTAATGTATTTGCTGGTTACATTTTGTTCTAAATTAAACTTTATAACCTTTTAACCACATCTTACTAATTGATCCTTGCTGGCTTGATTAACACTAATCAGATGAAACATTTGACTGGATAAATAACCTAATGTTTTCTCTTCAATTGCAAACAAGCACTGCTGGTGCCACTTTGCCAGAACCAAACATACAACTCTGAAACCTGGAGCTGCTTCCCAACACCACCTTGCCAATAAGCTAAATGTTATGGATGATTTTAGAAAATAAATTCTAGAGTTGTGCAACCATTGACAAACCTGATTCATTGCCAAATCAAATGAGTATTTCCATAAATTCTTTGGCATAATTCATCGTAATTATGTTTCTTCCCCTCCCAATGTTGCAGAAGGGTTTGATTTCAAGCAATAGTGAATATTGCTCCACAGCACAGGCAGTGCAAAACAGATAATCCAATGTGAGAATATCTACATCTAGAGACTGCCTCTCTGGTCATCTGCTGGATGGGTCAGGACAAACAAGTTAAACTAATCCCCAAATCTGTTTACTCCAAGGAGCTCTAGATTAGAACTATCTAGAAAATGGGATTGATATAAAACCCAAAAAAATGCAGTTCTGTGATATATTAGCATTCCAGAAAGAAAATTACATTTCTCAAAGAAAGAAAGTGTCTTCCCAAACAAACATCTTCCCAACTACAATACATTTCCAAGAGCACCTTGTGCAGCCTGGGGTCAGCTCCAGGCACTCACCAGGTCCTGGCTCAGAGGAGCAGCCCTTTGCATCTGCTGGCAGGACACTGGAGGGGTTTGCAATAACATGTTGCATTGAAAGATTAATCCAGTTTAACATGTTTCCATTAAATATTTCACTGATGACAAATCAGCATATTCTGACTTCAAAAATTTCTGAATAGCTCACTTGGTGTGATTTTGCTACACAAATAGACCTTGGCAGTGTTTATTGCATTACACCAAGGTTATAAGAATGGAAATTCTACATAAGGTGTTTCTTATAAAAGGTTGCCACCATTTAAAGTTTCATCTTCACACATAATTTTATTTCTTTGCTTCTCTTTCTCTTCAAGACTTATTTTACACATTATTCTATTGTATTATATGTCCCTGAGTAATCTGTTCCGTCAGCTTTTGGGAATAGCAACTCATTGTACAGACTGAGCTAAATATAGACTTTTAGCCTGTTTAATTCTATCTACTTAGAAACAAATACATTCAAAAGCACTTTTTTGAGTGAATGCAGTTATAAGCAACACTCAAGGTACATTTTTATATATGGTTTATTTCCATAAGCAGATTTGAACAATATTCTCCTGCCTTCACTGGAATAATTCCTTCTAAATGCATATTACTTCCTAAAAGAAAGAAAATTCTACAAACCATCAGCTCACATTGTGTTGCTCTGATGTATGGCATACGACTGTCCCTGCATAAACTGTCCTTTAAAAGCCCTTTCAGGGCCCATGAAGCGAGGATACTCCTCTCTGTTGCACTGGGGTCCCTCAGCATCACTACCAACCAGCAAATCCCCCCTCCACTTCCCAGGAGAACCCACTTTTCCCCTGAGAGGCTGGATGCAAGCCTGGCACTCCATACCATCAGGGCAGAGCCTCAGCAAGGGCAGGGTGAGTGACCGCAGAAAAAGAGTGGCAGGCAGCTCCACATGTCCCATTAGTGCCCATTGCTCTACTCACCTCACTCAGATTTTAGCCTGCATTTAGCCTGTTTTTCAAATTCAGGGAAAGAATGGCACCGAGACTTTTTTTCATTTGGGATTTGGAAAGGGCTGTTGCATACACAGCAGGTCAGTATATTAAAACATGACTGCAACACCTGATATTGGATATGCAAACTAGAGAAATTAAAGCCTAATTTTAAAATTGAGAACAGTTTTCTAACATGCCACTGACAGCTCCAACAGCAAATTAGGACACATTAATATTTCTTTTTCCTGCTTTAATATGTAGTATAAAACCTGAAATATGTTTAGTATAAAATGAGGTATGTGTTTCTCTCCACTTGTTGCATATGGACATCCATGAAGTAACAGCTCTACAGTTACAGTAAATAATGCAGTCTGGTTTTAATCTAAAATGCCTCCAGTTAACTCAAAAAATACCTTAGAACAAAAATTAGAATGGCCAAGTCATACATCATTCATTGTCTTAATTTAAATCCATGTGCAAAAATTTAATCCCTACTTCAAAGAAAGAGTCTGGAAGTTTGTAAAACAGTTTTCTTTCTAAATTGCTCCAAAAAATCCATTAGTGTTCAGAATTAGCAATTCCAATAAACTCATTTAGTTTCCCAGAGGTAGTGGCAAAGCAGTATTGCCTTCCAAAGTAACAAAAATAATGCCTTTGATATCAAGTACTCCCTTTACAACTCTGCACCTGAGAAGATTGCTTGTCATTGTGGAAGGGGCTCATATAATGCCAGAGAGCCAATTAAGACCCCAGTTATGCAGGCATAGTCACCTCAACATCTCCTCCCTCTGGTCTGCAGTAGGAGAGTCATTGTCCATAGACATTTCAGATTTTCAGCACATTTTCAACAGATTTTTACATTCAATGCCTAAAATCCTGCGGGACGTATCAGGACCAAAGCATTGCACTAACCTTGATTGAGTTACAAGGTGCTTCTGTAAAACCCTCCTTAGTCTCTGACAGAGTTCCACGTGCTTGGGTGAAGGTACAGCAACAAATCGGGGAACTTATTCCTCCAATTTTTCACTCTGAAGAACCTCATCCATCACCAGGACCACAATGAAATCAGAGTAAATTTTGCCAAAAATGTTTGTTTTAAAAGAAAGCTCATGTCCCAAAGATAGCAGTAGGCCCCAGGTCCAAATAAAGGTAAAGGAGTAGATGATTTGTTTGTAATTATGGCCAAAATATATCTTGTTGAAAACCAGTGAGAGAGTATGCCCTGTAGTCTGACAAAAACGTGTCTTTCAATATTAGCTTTATGACATACCAGGGAGAAATGATCTCTGTCAGGAATTATTTACTACCATTCTTTTTTCTGCTGAATTTTCCCCAGAGGAAGGGGATTTTGTTTTAACTTCCCATATGTTTGTTGACAGAGCCTTGATGGGAGCTTATCTGCAATAACTCTACTTACTTTAAAAAGCAGGCTAAGAGAGAAGAAGTGATTTTACATCTATCTCTATTGCTGGAAGGGGAGAGGAGGGAGCAGGGACACCAAAGCTTGCTCTCTATTCCCCATTGCCTTACACATGGTTAAGGCAGGACCTTGTACATCCCCACAACAGTTGGCTGCTTGCTGCACACTTTGAAAGAGGAGGCATAGCCCAATCCAACTTGTCTGCCCAGTGTTAACCACACATTACAGCCTTCTGCACACTGCAAATTTGCAAGTGCAGCTTCAAATTTTCTTTCTTCCAGCACTCGCTGAAAATAGTTTGGATGTTCAGTAAATTTGGGCTCAAGCATTCACCCCTGGTCAGAGACCAGAAAACCTGTTCCTCTAGAGTATCCTCTGCTACTTAGTCAGTATGTCGTTCTTATTCCCTTGCTATTCTCCCATGCTGTCCTTGATGTTATAACAGAAATCACTCCTCTTTGCAAATTAAATATTCCTGTACATCTCTTTCATCATCCCTCTAAATGAAAGCACCAAAGTAAATATGAATTAAGATTAGGCTGAGTATATTCTGGGTTTGATTAAGAATATTGTAAAGGTTGTAGTGAGGTCTGGTGCTTCTTTCACCCTTGCTTACCCAGCTTACCAGCTTTTCTGTTACAGACAGGGTGCTAGATGACCTATGGTTTGCTAAATACCTGGAAATAATGCATGATAGGAAGCACTGTAGAATGTGGGATGTTATAATTCCATGTGTATCTCAGATGAAAGAGATATGATCCCTATTAGGGACCCAACAGAGCTGAGGCTGACATGAAAACCAGCTATCTTCACTCCCCCTCACAAACAAACTGATGCTCACACTAAAAACGCACAGAGGACTTTCTGAACTTTTTTTTTCAGCAGTGGCTGACCCTTAGCCCTCTGTTCTGGGTGGTCTGCAAATAGAGAGCAAAACCATGCTAGCATCCCAAACAATCAGAAAGTATCTGGAAAGATCACTTGCTTTAATGCAAATGGACTTCTGTACGCCATTTGAACCACGTTACCATGGTTTAATAGAACATGAGCCACTGTAGATGAAAGCCTTTAGCAGAAGAACAGGAAGATGCTGGGTACAAGCACCTTTTGCAGTTAGGAAGCTTCAAACACAGTGAATGCTTCACTCCTTAGCTTGTTTCACCACAGTGGAACAGCGATTTCATCTGACAGATGGGATCAGCACAGTCTGGGCATTTGGAGGGTAGCAAGGTCAGCCTCAAAACAAGACCTGATGTATCTGGAAACAGGGATGGGATTAGGTGGATCTGCCTTCAACACAACCCGTTGTGTAACCAAAGTACCACCTCACTGGTCAGATAGAGAAGGCAGGGTTCAGCGTTGCAACCCTCTTCCCTGACCCTAAACACCTGTTCACCTGGAGTGCAATGAATAAAGATTTTGAATGAGATTAGGTAAGGCTTATCTCTGTCAGGCTGGCCAACCACTAGTGTTTCTTCATGTTTTAGATTCCCAGAACAGATACTTCTTGTGATCTTGTTTGTCAGTACAATACTGCACATTTTTATTATAGTAGTTTTACATATTGTATTCCTTAATTAGGATTTTCAGTTTCTTTCTGAATTCACTCCTTCTAAATGCTTAATTTCCTGAGTTGCTTTTGGCTCATTGGTTATCGCTGGAAGAGAGAGGGTTACCAACTATTATGTGATTTTATATAAAATTAAATGCAATGTAAGTTTGAAAAAAATAGAAAGACCAGCTATGCAGCCTTAACTTGTTTCTCAATAGCCTTCAGCAATTTCACTTAAAACCTCTGCCATCTCATTGTCTACTACTTGCTTTTTAAAAATAAAATACTAACCATCTTTCCAGAGAGGCGGTTGGAACAATATATTAAAGATGCAAGCCACAGTGCCTCCAGGATACACTGTTTCTCAAAAGGCCTTTGCTCAATTAATCAGACATAAAGAGTTTGGCTGTATTACCATCTGTATGTTGGTGTCAAGGATATCACCCGTGTGTCACTCCTGTAATCAACCCAATTTGCTAAGCTCCCAAGTTCCTTGCCACAGCCCTCAGTCTTCCTGAGATGGAAATAAAGCTCACTGGTTAATCACGAGTAGAATGGATTTTGCTGTAATTGACAGTGACAGAAGTAAAAACAAATTGCCTTGGGTAAACAATGAACCAGCAAAAGCCTCAGCAGCAGCCAGCTAGGATATGCATTTCTGAAATAACAAAAGCTGCACAAATAATGCTCAAAGTAAGTGGCAGCGAGGTGTGCGAGATGCTTCAGTGTCACAAGATGTATTGTGCCAGATGCAGGAGACCACTCCTGTTCCACAAGTTAAGGCCAGGTAAGATCAGGTAGGACCAGAGTGAAGACCAAGTTATCCAGGACATCACTGCCAGGCTAGCCTCTCCTCCAAAGTCTATGTTTGGAATATTCAGCTGCACAATGCACTATTCTTTTATGTTAAGTGAAACCATTAAAACATCTACCTAAATGTAAAGGTGGAAAAGCCTTTTCTGTTGAAGTTGTGTTACTCAAAGCTATAGCAATAATTGAAGCCAGTGCTATTTAATTTGTAAATGCTGGTAAGTATGAAGCAACCAGCCCTTACCATGTAATGCAGAAACAAACAGTTTCAAAGAAGTAAAGGCCAGAATTTACAAGCAAAACTTATATAGAAAAAAGCTTAACAATTGTCATTTTTATTCACACCCTGCTGTCACTCCAGTGGGTGCAGTCCAACAACAGATGTCCATTTTGACATCAATCCGTACTTTAGGATTATTGAAAAAATAACCAATTCATCATAACATTTCAGAAAAACATACCAGTTTCAGAGTTACCAGCTCCCTGGTTGTGGATCACAGATTTAAAGGGCTACCAGGAGAATAAGATGGGAAACTGTTACTTTGGAAAGACGATACATTCAGAAATTAGCGGTGTAATACAACAATCAGAAAGCAGGATGTGCTCTGTAACGAGTGTGGATATCCAGCCTTATAGTTGGCCTGGGAGCTGGGGAAAGAGCTTACTGTTTCCAGACATAACTTTTCCCTTTGTCAACTTGCCATATAACTTTGTTGCATTGTGAAAAGAAAGATGCATTTATAGTGTCGTTATCTGAAGAGTTCACTTAGTTTAGCTTCTCTAGGCACCCTCAGGAGGCGAAACATTTCACGTTCATTTTATAGAACAACAAACTTGAGTAATCATGAAATCCAGCAACTTGCTAAAAGATACTTTGCAACTGCTTCAGCAAATAAGTGAAATTACAGTACCCCATATGCCACATACTAGAGTTCCTTAAGATACAGAGGATACTGTAAATGAAAAACCCTAATACTCCCAGGAAAAAAAGATTCTGGACACTCTTCAGTTTCAGCAGCATGTGACATACAGCTTGACATGACAAATTGCTGGTTCTTTTGCTGTATCAGTCTAGGTATTTCTACAAAACAAGTCTAACCTACAAAGTAGTATTAACACATTGACAGACACCGTTAACACTGCCGCTGTACTACTGCTCCATTACCTCTCATATTTTTGATTCTTCCACATTCAAGAGGTTCTCTCTAACAAATGTAGAAAGTTTTATAGTTCTAACCTTTCCTAGGTTTCATTTCTTTCTCTAACTTTTTACACCAGAAGCATTATGGACACCACGTTGGCAGCTCTGACACGCTGCAAAGCACTTGTGCTCACCTTACAGTACTCAGCACATATCATTGCTCATCCAACGACTCACAAGCTGCTCTTATATATGTTATATGTACAATATGAATTCTGAGAACCTGCTGTCAAACAGCATTATAGAAATCCTTTAGAGCCAAGTTCTTTAAACATTTATGGCTAACTGCTATGCGAGTCAAGTGCACTGTTTATATTACCAAATGTCATATCTAATTCCCTGTTATGAACCCTTGAAATAAAATTGTGATAATTACACAATCTGTTTGAAACCTGACAAATATATTCCCAGTACAATTGATTTATGAAGATAATGTGTTGCTATAGCAGGATGGTATTTCTTAATGGGAGCAGTAAAGCTGTTTCCTATGCTCCGATAACCACAGTGATTTCTTACACAACTACTGATTAAGCAATAGATAATGTAAGCATTTTGGAAACTATATATGCCACAGATTTGTTCCAGGCTGTTCAAAAGTTATGGCCTGTCTATCTAACTGGCCTGTTAGCAACGTATGAGTTTCATTTGGGCTGTTTCACTTGCTCCTACCCAATTTAGTGCCAGTGCAATAGATTTATGCTGAGAGTAATGCACAGTTTAGTCTCTTTTTGTAAGAACTGCTGTTAATCAGAAAATTAATGATTTGGCTGGTGTGGTGTGAGATATTAGTAATGCCTACACTGGTCTCCTGCAAAGGAATTCAGATGAGTAACTGGTGCGGATGCAACTCCTACACCTGAGGAAGGCTGGTGATTAGCTAGCTCTGATGAGCAAGCCCTGCTGCTCTGAGATCCCGACTCCGTGATGCTAAAGTGACAGTAATTGAGGCACAGGCAGCAAAGTGGAGGAAGTGGCATCTTCTGTGTGTCCTCCCTTTGTTCCTCCACCGTGTGCTCTCCCTACCACTAAGAGAGGAAAGTCATACTCAAGAGAAAGTGATTCAATGCACTTTTCCCAGTTTAAGAACAGCACTACTATCAATATATTACATTATTTTCCTGCCTCCTTTCTCCACCAAATGAGAAGATAGGTCTCTTGATTGTTTCAGCATCATTATAATTAATATGTATGGCAGATGATCAAATTAATTGTTTCTGGGTTCAAATCTAATACTGGTGAGAAGTTAACAATTTAAATGAGACCCTCAATTTTCTACACATTTCTGCAGAGAGTTTAGTAATTAGTTTAGCTTTGTTCATTCTGCCAATCCATGCTTCATAACACTGATTTCATTAATGAGTAGCTAAACATGACTGCCCTGCTGATGATTTGTCCCTGTGCTACCTCTGAAATGTCATTTGAAATGGCCTAAGCTCAGTAAAAAGGCATTGAAAAATGTTAAGTGGCAGCACTTTGTTTTACTCCAAATTGCTGCGTGTAGAAGAAAAATTATATCCTATACAGCTATATCCAAAAACACATCCAGAAATGACTGATGCATGCTGCATCGCTATGACCATTTTCCTGAATTCTAATTAGCATAAATGTATATTCTTTGACTGCATCAGTACTAGAATAATAGTCTACTTAAGGAGGGGCTCTAATCCAGTTTGTTCATGTCTTAACTTTTCTTTTTCGGTACTGATAGGTTTATAGAGTGTGAACATTTAATATTTCAGAACCAAAGCCAAGCAGAGTTTGGGAAAGGGAATGGTTTAAGAGGAAAAGGAAGTGGTTTAAGATGTAGCCTTCAGCAGCACAAAAGCCATGTTCACTCAGAGGGGACAGGACAGAGGTCCTCTCACATATTCACCTCTGTGGCTGGAAAACTTGCTTACAACACCAAGAAGGGGATTGGCATGGGAAAAATGCACTGTGCTGTTCCCAAAATGTAGGCATCCTTTCAGAGAGACAAAGCATCACCACTTTTCCTCTTAGCAACACAATTATTACAGAGATAGGAAGACTTTCAAGTAGCAGCCTCGGTCTCCCAAAAGAAATCACATTTCCTCTAGATGATATTATGTCCAATGGGTTTATCCAGTTATTTTGATCTCACTATTAGTCTCACTATGTACAAAATTCACCAAAATAACACTTGTTTTATAGGAGGAAAATAGTGTATTGGTACCTTGTGGAATAAATCAATAAAACTTTGTTATTAGCAAAGTATATTTGATTAGTTACAGAATTCAGACATTTTAATACATCAAAACATTTAGTCATTGAAAGAAATAGACCGTTGGGGATACATAGGAAAAAATGAAGCCTTACACATTATGGATACGTTTCAGCTGACTTACTGAGAAACAAGCATACAAAGATCAAAACCTAGGGACTCTCCACTGAAACGAGAAGCAAATTTGTAAAGATTTTGATACTTGTAGAAGATTTGCATATTTCCGGGAGGTCTCCCTAACATCCTTGCCCGTGCTATATCTTCCTCTAGAAAATCATTTTGTGTATTGAAGTGTTTAAAGAGTACACAACTCACCTGTTTTTCTGAGATACCTTTACTGTAATATTTCCTATGGTGATACTTCATGAGCTCCTACCTTTCTCCCTTATCTGCGAGGTCACCCTTTGTGTGTGTGTACTTTTAGCAAGAGGTGATAGCACCATCCTGTTCATTCATAATTTTTGCAAGATTAGACACTTGGATTGACAGGTTCTGTGACAAGCATTTATTCTGAACCAGATTTAAGTCTCTGCTAATCTTGGCTCATCTGAAAGTAAGACTGAAAAAACATATTATTTCTTCCTTAGTGGTATTCAATATTTTTCTGTGCTTACCTGGCAATTTCTGCTGTGCCCGTGTTTTCAGTTCCACAGAGGAACATTAGTTAAGGAAACAGATTAGTATTACATACATGTTTCTTCCTATTTTAGTGAAAACTTGTCCCTACGCATTCAGACCTTCAGGATCTTTTGTTATGTGAGTCTATACAGGCTCAGAACTCAAACAGATAAATCCTCCAGCTGGGACAGCAGGAGGGGATCCAGACACCCCACAATTGTCCTTCCTGACACCAGGGGAGGAGCGATGGCGGGAGCAGAATCAGGCTGTGATTCAGATCAGTACTGTGTCCGGGGACCCTGTCAGCTAGAAGCACTTTCTCAGACAAGAGAATACTTGTTTTGCTGCACTGTAATAATCAATTCACTAAAATTCTGGGAAGGTTTATGATTGCACTGGGGTTTGCTTCAACATGTCCCCTGCCACTGACGGAGGTTAGATCTCTTCATATAAAAGGTTGACTCTTTCAGTGCTCTGTGGCCGGCAGATGACCAAGAAGCCTAATAATAATGCTGAAAAATGTTGGAAGAATATTTTTAGCATAAACAAAATAAGATCATTTTTTTCCTTTAACTGAATCAACAATTTCAGTTGAAGCATTCCTAAGAAAAGTATATCTTGTGAACACAATGAAGGACTGCTGGTTGGATAAAGTTAAAAGCAACTGAAACCATGTTCCTAAGGAAAGAAACAAACATACAACCAGGCACTGTTACCCATAGTGCCAAAGGAAGGATTAGCCCTAAGAGAAGCATCAGAAAAATACTGTCTTCATAAATAATTTTAAGGTGGTTGTTCAAATTAGCAATACAGCGGGTTGTAGATACTAATCAGTTTTGGAAAGTAATCACATTAGTTGTATGCAATGTAATTGCAAATGAGTGTAACAGGCATTGAAGTAGGGGTGGGAGGTAAGAGTAACAAGGGTAAAAGCCTGCAACTACATGGGTAAATATAATGCGTTTATTTTTGAGAAAAAATTGGGAAGTTTTATTACTTCTTCCTGGAAATGTCTTCAGACCATAGCTAAGCAGAGTTACCAGAGTGTAGCAGTATGGGTGATGATCCAGCAATTGTGTGTTCTCCACAACATTTAAAATAGAAATTGGAAAAGAACAGATTTTGTCAACTGCTAAGGGAATTATCTGTTAACTTTTAAGGGAATTAAGTTCACTGATCTTTTGAGACATTCCCAGATGTAAGAAGGGAATTGCAAGGAGCCTCAGACAAATTTGATTCAGCTTCTGATGCCCATTTTCTTTCCACTGTCTTTCATGCACACACATGCTGGTTATCTCCTCCTTCACCCCAGCTTGTCTTGTTGATGGAAAGCCTGGATGTTTCCCAAGAGAGGAGCTGGGTCACCGGGAGGACACTCTGCAACCTGTCTGAAGGATAAAGTAGGTCCACCAGCAATTTTCTATCTGGGCAGATTAGGAGCATTTTGCCACCAGTGGGAAGGACATACTGATACATGAGGTTGTGGGGTTCCTGCCTTTAATGAGTTGCCAGCAAAAAGGAAGGATTTGAAGAGGTGGTTAGCAGGAGGAAAGGGTTTGAGGAAGCCAAGACCAACTTCATAGGAATGCAAAATATTTTTAAGCTGGGGAAACAGTATGAGGTGACTTGAGGCTGAGACACACCAGAGAGAAGGAAGGAAGAAGGTTTCCAAAAATCACACCTACTCTGTATAGTAGCAGGCCACCCTGCTGAGAACAGGGTGAAGACCACTGAAGATAATTAAATTTGGCAATATGGATTAAGATCACAGGATCAAAGCCAAACCTACTGGACAGGATTTTCCGTGTGTATCGCACCAAAGAAACCTAAGAGGTACACTGCCCCTCCAGCTTGCCACCAGCAGAGGAGCTGTGCCCAGAATCCCTGCCCTTTACTAGGTTCACTGCACATTCTGAGGTGCAGCCAGACACCTCCTGTCTTCACCTTCACAGACATCTTCCAGGAACTTTCCACTCACAGAGTTTCAGGAACAGTCACAGGTCCAGGGACTGAAACCCAAATCCTGGGGTTTCCCCAGTGAACTCCTGGTTCAAAGCACAAACCAGCTTTCATTCTCTGAAATTCTGCATTCACCCAAGACAAGCCACAGTCTCACATTTGACCTAGCTTCAGCTGGAATTACATAGTTTCTATGATCCTTGGTTTCTCTGCCTAACTAGAAAGAATATTCTAAAGGTTCTAAAGGTTGGAGTCAGGAGAGCACAGCTTTATTACAAGGAAGAAGTTGGGGGGGGGCTATGTAGACAATTCCTGTGTAGACAATTCATATGTAGACAAGTATCTTAGAGCATATTTTGTAGCTGTTGACCTCTCTCAGTGTCCAAAAGTAAAACATTTGACTCCTTGGAGGGGGTTGCTTGCTTTTTTAATTATCCAAGAATCCCAGAGTGATGATTAGATCAATTCCTGTCCATTAGAATTTGAAATTAATCTATTTTGCAGCTAGTGAGTGCCCTTCTAGTATTTCACTGAGCATTTTTGATAGATGGGTGAATTTAAATAGAACAAAAATTTATCTGATATTGAAGTCATTATGCTTGTTCTGATTTAATCAGAATATTTGTACCATATAAGTCTATTAGAATATCAACAAGAAGACAATTCATACCAGGTTTCTTCAAGGAAATAACAAGCATTTTTTAAAGTGTTATACTTCCAATGATGTGACTTGTTTCTTTCAAGCATCCACTTTGCACCAAGCTTTGGTGTATTCATTCTGCATTTCTGCAGCCCTATGATCTTTTTTCAATGCTTGCTTAACAACGGTGCCTTCATTTAGAAGGTCCCCAGACCATGACAATGCCATATGAAGAACTGCATTTTACCTGTAAAATGTATTCATAATCCAGATTCATATTTAGAGACAAGACAGTGTGTAAATGCATCTGTAACAGAGTTTCTGGGGAAAATCTAGTATCTGTTTATCAGTTGTGTGAAGAGGCAAGAGCAGGCAAGGACCAGGAAGACAGCACCATCACTGCTGCAGGACAACAAAGTCCTCTCACTCACCCAACACAAGAGTCCTCTGGTGACCAATGACAGGCTTTGGGGAGGAGCCATTTATGGTCCATTTGCCAAATACATCCTGCACCTACTTTTGGGGCTGTCTCCCAACCCCAACAACTAAGCTGACATCTCTCTCCCCAGCTCCAACAAGTTGGATACCAACCCACTCGCCCAAATATAATCATGACACAACCCTGACCCCAAAGTTTGTGGGCCCAATCTCTCTGGCCCCAGGCAATTGAAAAGCCATCCCTCTCCATCCCTAAATGACCATGTGGACATCCCCTGGACTCTCAATACCCTTGGAGCTGGCCCCAACAAATTTGGGGCAAGGTCCTGTTCCAAACAAACCGCATCCCACCCTCCTGACCCCAATGAAATCTCCCCTACATAATCTCATGACAAAACTCTGACCCCAACAATTGTGTGGCCAACCTCACCAGCACCGTATGACTGAGGAACCAGTCCCCGAACCCAAACTGAGGTCAGTCCTGGACCCCAACAATTGTACTCAAACCTAGCCCCTCACAGCCACAGCTGACCATGGGGCCTCATTCAAGTAACAGGTTCTTTTTCCCCAAGATGACATTCCCTTGTGTTTTTTATCAGATTTCTCTATCCTTCTGCTTTACCCACCAAGTGTACCTTGGCCCTTGAGTAAAAGCAGTCCCATGAATGGGTTTGCCTTTTCTTAAGGAAGAAGGAACCCACATGGTCATTCCCGGCCAGTGCCAGGACCTCACCTCCATACACTACATAGTGGATTGGTTTAGGCGTGTCCAGGTCAGTTAGCACAGCTTCTAATGTTAACCAGCCAACAGCCACAGTTCAGCAATAGCTAAAATATCGGCATGTTATCAACACTGTTTTAGTCACAAATCCAATGCACGGGCACGGCATCATACAGGCATACATTTAGCAGATATTTACATATTTCTGGATACTTCAGCAGCTTCAAAGTACTCATATTAAACTACATGGTAAGCTTTCTGATGACAGAACAGTATTGTATATTTCTTACCAGTATATACTGCAATTCCTAAAAGCATGAGTATACATGCCTACAGTCAACACACCTTTCTTTAGACTAGCCTTTGTGGGCAGTGGACTGTAAGTATTTCCATAATGCTAACCTCACACCCACATCACCCAAGGTCTGAAGGAGCAGAAAAGATACCCATATAGGCACAATTCAGTCATGTGCTTCATTTCTATATTGATTGGTATAAGCTGAGGGCAACTTGACTGAAAGACATTTCATTGTTTCAATAGAAAAGCAGAAGAGTAAAAGATCAAAGAAAAGCCACTTTATGGGAAAAATGAGGAATTGACAAAAGACTCATAACTAACTGAGTTTGTAAGGCAGTTTTTAACCAAAATTTCAGGTCTGCATGTTATATTTCAGATCCTTACCCATATATCAAATAGGTGATTAAAACTAGTCACTGAAAGAGACAAACTTTAGCATGTATTTCTAATTACATGCTAAATATCTCAATATCTTGAATAACAATGCTCTGGCTTTCAGTCAAAGTGTTTCTGCTCTATGTGTTAGTATATATGATACTTTGAAGTTACATCTCATTAGGTAAGATACTTTAGGAAGGACTTAGAAATTTCCGCTCCATCATATAACAAATTTAAACTCAGTCCAGGTTATACACCATGACAAACCTGAGGATAACAGTGCAATGAAACTGAAACTTGCAAATGGTCCTTAACGAAAAAGATGGGAAAAAATAGTGTTTTGGTAGTTTCAAGCTTCACAGGCACTCATTTTTAAATCAGCACTGCTTTTTACTTCTTTGTCAAGTACAGGTGACTGAGAAGAACATCAACACAGTCATAAAAAGAAGTAATGCATACAACTCCAAAAGTCGCTTTTCACAGAGAGTTCATGTCTAATGGGATGGATGTCCATTATCCCTTATAATTATAAAAAGCCCAAACACAAACTTGGCAGAAAACTCCTTCTCTGTTACAATAGCATTGTTAAGTAAATTCTGAAAATGATCAGGAGGGAAGGGGTTTCCCTTTAGTGCCCTGAGACTGTCAGTAACCATCCCAGAAGTAAGAGGCACACTGCCTTGCTCCAAACTGCTGCCACTAGATACCAAGACCAAGTCCAACTCCTCCAGAAGAGACACAAACCAACCTCCTTGGTATTCAGAATTACCTTTCAACCATTCAATCAACCATTTACCTGGTTTTAATTTTTACTTGTTTGACTGGTCTTAATAAGGAAACAAGAACATTTTCTTTGATGCTCCATGTTATTCAGACCTGTTGAGTCTCACATAGCAGGTGCTTAGCAAAGGTTTCACAGGCAGTGGAGCTTATTTAGTGTGACCCCCGATATGGTAGGGCAACATTGCTCTCCACCCTCTCTAACCTCCATCTGCTTCATGACAGTTATGCACATCTCCCCTCACACTCTTTTTGTGCTCTAGACCTTCACCAAATTGTCTAAATTAAAGTAAGAGGCTACTACCCTGGGTTTGCCTTTTTGCAGAAAGCAATGTAGTGAGGACCAGAGCAGGTGCAAGGCAGGTACAAGAGCACACAACCAGAAACCAAACTCCCTCTTCCTGGTGGCGTGGTGTCATTGCACCTCCTCATCTTGAATCTGTATTCTCAGGCAGCTGGCCCTCACCCACCTGAGGCACAGAATATTTCAGGTCAGCACTGAGATAATCTGAGATCCATTTTGCACCCACGAAACCCAAAGCAGCAGAAAAGAAGTTTTTCATCCTTCTCCATGTCTCTGAACATAAAACACTTCTCTATATTTTACATCTTTCCCTTCACATCCAAAGCAGCATCAGTCTACCTAGAGATTCTGAGTGCATTTAAAAATAAATGTTTTGATGAAAAGCCTATTTAATCTCTGATGGATATTTCCCTTCCAACAATTCCTTTTTTCTAATCACAATTCGGCTGAGGCTGCATTTGGTCTAAGTTGTTATTTATTGCTCAACAAAAACTCAGTTGACAACAGGTGAGTTATTTACTATTGACTATTACAAATGCAGTCTCATCCTCCTCTGTTAGTCACGCAGCCTCATTAAACCATTTTAAGAGTAACACGGAGAGGAGGGCAGAAAGGGTACTCTTGCATGGCGGAGCAACTTGACTCTCATTTACCTCGTGTTTGGAAACAAAACACTGATCAAGCCAAGCCTGAACACATAGCTTCTCATAAGAAACCAGCTCAAAGGTAGGAGAATTGGTCTTGGAAAATTATTTTCTGGAGGCCTAAAAAGTCTGCTCAGTATTGAGGACTGTCTCAAAAAATTCCTGCTCTAAGCATAGCAAGACTTAAAAATCTACTTTCAGGGAGAAAGTATCACATGCAAAGTTTCATGAAGTCATCCATTTTTTCTCACCAGGGGTGGGAACAACTGCAAGTGCAAGACAGGGTTCTTATAATGCAATAAGCAGTGGAGACATCAAAAAAGAGGCATTGACGGGGTTAAGACTAGTTAAAATTCTCTAAGTGGCTTTTATGAAGCATCACCTTTCCTTATCTCTAAAATACTTGGAAATATTACACTTAGGAGTATTCACTGTTAGGAAGCTACATTTCAAGTGTTTAGCTACCCTTTTTGGTCATGTAGGGCAGGTGATG
The DNA here is from genome assembly GCA_013398155.1 of Pedionomus torquatus. Classification (NCBI taxonomy): domain Eukaryota; kingdom Metazoa; phylum Chordata; class Aves; order Charadriiformes; family Pedionomidae; genus Pedionomus; species Pedionomus torquatus. The sequence goes on from VZRU01008256.1 coordinate 133,273, forward strand.
TGTCAGTGCTGACTAATTCAAGCGATACATTCTGCAAGAGCTACCTGTACTTGCTGCACGACTCTAAATTCACAAAGCATCTTCCAGAGTAACTCAATAAAAATCTCTGCTCCAGGCACAGCAATGGTCAGAAAAAAATCTAATCAAACAATTGGATGCCTAGAAATTATGCTAGAAAATACTGAAATTAGAATAATGCCCTCAGTTCAATCTCTCTCAGAATATAAAAACTCTGAATATAAAGAAAGACTGAACAGCCTAGCTGCAAAGAAAGGTAAAGTTTTTAGTTTCAATTTTTACTCAGACTACAGAAAGACATAGACTTTGCAGAAAAAAAAAAAAAAAAAGTGCTTATTTATGGTGCCCTGATTTTAAAATCACTTGGTCCACTCGTTAAAGCAATCATCGTTAACATATGTGAGTAACAAACCCAGGGCTCTGTCAGCAACTGCAAGCTCTACTCACGCTCTCAATCTTACAGGCAGAACACTTTATGGCTCAAGCTGTCTGAAATAGATACTGTGGACAACAGCACAAATACTGAGTTTGTCAAGAGAGCTGACACTGCGTTCAGCACATCTGTAATTGCAATCTGGCCTCTACCAGAAGCAATTCCAAGGAACCACTTAGGAACGATATTTTTCTCCCTCTCCCTTTCTTTTTTTTAAAGAAGCTCAGAGAAAGTCTCTTCAGATGACTCAGCGCTCCTCACTGCTGCACCCAGCCAGACTGAGAAGCTGACCCATATGTGTACATACACCCCCACACAACCGGAAAATAGAGCAGCTGCTGCCCATGTCCCTGATGGATAAGCAGGGTCTTCTCGATCTCTGCTATGGTACTTGGTGAATAATTTCAGAAGGAAAAGCATTTCTCTGCAGCAATTCTGTCAACCCCTTTTCCCACTGCAATCCCATTACCTTCCTGCCTTCCCAGGACTTTTTCACTGCCAGGGAAAAGCTAACTGCTTCACAGGCCAGGAGGAGATACAGAATGTGTCAGAAAGCCATCACTTTCATTAGAAATCACAAAATAAAGGCACTTACAGCTGCATTTATCAGCAGTCTCTGAAAGCACGAAGAGGAAATGTTAGAAGCTTTTCTCTCCAGAACTGCTTTTGGATGAACAGACCTTTTTCATTGAAGGAAGAAGATTCTTACATGAAAAAGTACTTTTGCTACCACACCTGGCTAGTACATAATACACATCTGTTAAGATACCGTCAAGAGGGAATTTTGCTACGGTTAATTTAATCGCCATGTTACTGATAGAAAGGCAACCCCAGGACATTAAAGCTCAGAGAAGGTGACAGAGACCTGCTAGCTATCAGTATGTGCTTAAATCCTGCAGTACTCAGTAGCAGGTAAGTGCTTGCTGAATTAAGGTCTTTGGTATAATAGCATTCAAATGGTAGAAGACCTTAAACACATCTATTCATTTTACACTAATGCATGCAAAAAATTCTGTTATCTTCAACATATAATTTCTGCTTCCCTTCAACCAGTGAAAATGTAATTTATAGCTTGCATATGGAGATTGGGGCATTCTGAAACTTGATATTATTACTGTGCATCTTCACACTGGCTTTTGTTCAAAATTGCTTATTTACCGCCCGACTGCATCAGATCACAACTGAAGCTAAAGTAAATGCTTGGTCAAAGCTAAAGTTATTTTGTAGACAATCACAAGAACATTGAGAAAATTAAAGCATCTGAGAAAGAGTAAAGTTATCAAATTAAAGAAAACAAAAAAGTATAAGCTAGAAAGTTGTTACCAGTTACAGTATTTTCTATTTGAATAGCAGCCTGTGTTTTTCAGCTTTATGAAATAAATTACTGCCTGGGCCTGTAAAGAACTGAGGCCACACTCCAGACACTCAAACCCACAATTTCTTGAGCCACAATTACCACCCTATCATAGGGGAAAAAAATTAATGTTTTTCAGGTAAATTGTTTTGTTGATGTTTTTATTTCTTAAACAAATACTACAATTTTTTTAAAGGCAGAAATCAATGACTATAATGAGTTTCAGTATAGGAGTTCCAATGCCAAGAAGTAATTATGGTTTATTAGATTTGCTATTTTACTGGAAATGCCCACACTGATGATAAATTGTTACACTATCCTGTCTGGATGCTAGACCACATCCAACATTAGAAGAAATGACGAGTTTAATTAGACTAGATGTTACATCATGCCAGCTCCTTTCACTCAACAGTACCATCTTCCCCTTCCCAAGATAAAACTGAAATTGTCTGAAAGTTTTGATTCCATACAGCTAATGAAATAAACAAAGGTTCAAATTTTTCTACAGAGAATTTTTAATACAAATTTAAAGTTTAAAAGTCTTGATTGCTATCTATTTTCTCCACAGTCATTTTAACTGTGTATCATTTATAATTATGGACAAGAAGATTTGATTCACAAAGATATTCTTTAATCATTTTTGTGGCCTTTTGGAGGGGGAATAGGGCATTAGCATCAGTGAGAAACACTGCAGCGCACACAAGTTTGAAATAAGCTGAGCAACCTTGAAATAGTCACCTCTTTAATGACCTGCAAGTTCTTTTCCTTTGCTATAATACACTTGATACACATGAAGGAAGGGGTAGAATTGATTGTCCACCATGCAGGTGGCTACAGATCACAGAATCACAGTGTGACACAGAGTTGAAAGGGACCTCTGGAGATCATCTAGTCCAACCCCCCTGCCAAAGCAGGTCCTGCTAGAGCAGGTTGCACAGGAACGTGTCCAGGCAGGTTTTGAATGTCTCCAGAGATGGAGACTCCACCACCTCTCTGGGTAGCCTGTTCTAGTGCTCTGACACCCTCAAAGTGAAGATGCCCCTTTCTCCCAAAATCTTACTGATATGAGAAAGCCACTGACCGCTGCCAACAGCAAACTGGAGCAGCAGGGTTCAGCTTCTATTCAGAGGCTTTGAGGTGGGCGAGAGGCACCCAAAGCACACACACCTACCTTCATCTCTCCGTTTTGAGGTAGAGGTGCTGTTCCAGGCTTGGCTCAGCCTCTGCTGCTGACCTCCCAGGACCTGGCTGCACAAAACCTTCCTGAGAGGGGCTCATAAACCAATTCCCCCGCACCATCTCCAGGGTCCCCTCACTGGTGCCATCCCAGCAAGCCCTAGGGCTATTGAAGATGAGCAATGTCCCAGCTGGGGCAAGCCCTGAGGGGACGGTCATAACCCCACCAGGGTGTTCAATAGGAGAAGGCCCTTAGGGATAACCAGGGAAGAGGAGCCCCAAGCCAGTGCCAGCCACAGGCAGGGCTGCAAAGGAAGCGTCGCTTTCCTGAACTTAGTTCCCAAAGAAAAGGGATGTGTAAGAATCATCGGAAAAAAAATGGGGGAAGAAAGGAAGGAAAAGTGGGGGGGAGTAAAAAAACAACTTACAGCAGAAGATGGGGAAGTGGTGGCCGGCTGGGGTCTGCTCCAGGTGAGACCTGGGCTGCCAGCACACGCGTGCTCGCCTGTCACCATCTCTTTTTACACTTGCAACTAAAAGTTGGAGTGTTTTCAGCCAAACATTGTACTGGGTGTGCAAGTCCAGGCGCTGGCAGAAGGGGCTCCTCTGTGAGGAGAGGCCGGGGCTGCCCCATGCCACACGCAGCTGGTTCCAGCCATCTCTGCCACGTGTGTTCTTCACGTGTTCTTCAGCCGGTTCGGTGCCCACCACGGGGCAGAGCCGGGCTTGTCAGCGATGCCAGTGGCCCTTAAGGAAGGGCAAGGCACCACAGAGGTGGTAAGGAAAAAGGTGTGAGAGAAAGCCCTGTGAGTGCCTGGGTCTGAGAAGGAGGAGGAGGGGACGGGAAGGGACCCCGCTGGAGCACATCCCCACACCACAGCCCATGGAGGACCCCATGCCGAAGCAGGTCAACATTCCCCAAAGGAGCTATGGATGTGGAGAGCCCACACTGGAGCGGAGAAGACATGTCAGGAGGAAAGAGGGACATAGAGGAGCCATCCCAAACTGACTGCAACTCCTACGTGCAAAGCACATCTTCAAAATGGTGGATATCTCACCTCCATTCATTGACTGAATTATTTACCGCACGGTTTCTTTCATACCAGCCCCTGCTAGAGACACACTGTAGAGGATTATTGGCCCTTCTGTCTTTACAGCAGGCCTTTATTCACTGCACCGTAGGCTGCAGTTCTGGCACGGTTCACGATGGACAGGAGCCAGCTCAGAACGTGCTTGTATGGCAAACCTCCGAGGAGCACACGCATTTTTGAGGGGTAGGGGTCTTTCCTCGTATCAAAAACCCTGGCAGATTTCTAGGGAATTCAATGCTGTTAAAGAAGGCGCTTCTGAGATCAGAGGCAAGAAAGAGCTCATGCCATAAACTGGTGAAATTTAATCAGAAACATTCATCACAAGATCTCTCTGGCCACGAAGGCTGAAATACTTCTTTCTGAATCTTCAGCCTAGCTCCCAGAGCAGGGCTGATTTTCAGGCAGATCATGCCAGAATCATTAGATCTAAGGCAGATCTGCCACAAGGCAGATTTCCTCTCAAAAAGGATGTTATCTCCAAGTCTTGTCAGCCTTTCCAAGTGTCATGGCTTAGGCTGAATATGCCTAGGATGGCAGCAGATGCTGTCCCCCTACTTCCTTGCTCCAGGAGAAATAGGAGAGAGATAAAGACATTTATGAGTTTAGAATGAACTAAACTAATGAAATAGCAATATTAAAATTTAAAAAGAAATCATGAAATAGATATTATATATATACAAAACCGTGTCAAGCTCTTATGATGATGTCTCCGCCAGGCACTGGGGAAGTCCTAAACTGGACTCAGCGACAGATGGGAACTGGATTCCAACTCTGGAGTCAGGAACACACAGATCAAGACCAAAGGCAGATGAACAGAGTCCTCTTCAGACATAAGCCACTGAAGAAAGAGAGCTGACCCTTTGATCCCTCAGCTTTTATACTAAGCATGTGATGGATGGAATACCCCTGTTGCTCAGGTTTGGGTCACCTGACCTGTTCACTCCTCCCCACAGGTGGGACCCCTTTTCTGTTTCTGACCCTCTAATGGGGCAAATAGCAAAATTACCTGGTCTTGCCTTGGTTGTTATAGCAATAAGTAGAAGCAAGAGCCTCTCTGCATACTGTGCCTTGGCATGAAGTACAAACATTGCTCTTATCAGTCTGAGAACAAGCAGTTTTCCCCACAGTATGCTCTTAAGTTCAGAGAGTTAGAAGATGCCTAGCTAGGATGTAAAATTACTGAACAGAAAGTTGCTTCTATTTTACCTCAAACCAGGACACCAAGACTTCTGCATTTTTGCTATACACTCAGGAAAATGGTCTTCTGACTCTGCAAGTTAGAAAGCTCCACGAGTGCTGAATGGAGTTGCACACCAACAGCTTCCAAATTCCTACTGCAGAGGTGAGACTGAGGCTGGTAAGGCACCTCCTTTATTTGGGTGCTTGGGTTTATTCCTAGAATTTCTGATTGGTAGGAAATTTTGAAAGTTTGCAAGTTTCCTTCACTTGAGATTTAAACTACATATCAAACTACCCACATGAGCAGGAAAATCCTGGCAAATCTCTGCCTAATCTGATCTTTAAACCTTGGCAGTTGAAATCCAACAGCCTTTTTTCACCCTGGCTCAAATGAAAAGGACACGTGGAAGAAGAAGAAAATCCTTCCCCATGACCGCGTCACCAAGGGAAAGCTGCCAGTCTGAGAAGTGTTGATTTGGGCTATATTTTAGCTCACCATGATGTATTCTGAACACCTTCATAGAACAGGAGTGCCCTCATGCTTAGCTAGCCCAACAGTACAAAAGTCTTCCTAATGCCTAGGTCTCCCTTCCTGCAATTTATATCCAGTACTTCTTCCCTTACCTGTCATAACCCCTGGAAACAGTTTCTTTCTCTTTGCACCATTTTTCTCAGCTGTATTTCAGGGCTGAGATCTTCCATCGATCCCGTCCTCTGCGGGCTGCAGATGCAGCACCTCTGTCTTTGCTCACACACCTCACTTTTGGTAGCTCTGAACTTCCTTTGACAGGTTCCTAAGGTTACTAAGTTACAGTGCTGTAAGTGAGACATCCCCAGAGCGCTGTGTACACACTACTTCAAACATTTTAAATGCCACACTCCTCCCTAAATATTGCAGTATTTGCTTTTTGAGGGGGGAAGGAAAGGCGCAAGAGTATGATGGTTCTGATTTCCCTGACACAGCAGAACAGGAGGATAACAGTATGGCTGAAAGACCCTTTTTATAAGCATCGTTTTTCACCTGCCTTCTGTAACAGTTCCTCTTAAAATTTTGGATAGCTTTTCCATATAGATTTGTTTCCCAGGAGGAAATATTACCAGTTATTGGAGGGAACCAAAGTGTGCTGTCTTGAAATCATCCACTTTATTATCTTCTCTCTCTTTGCCTTCCCAAGAGCACTGTCACTATCATTTCACAATCAAGAAAGTTCCTTTCACTGTCATATTCTCAATGGGTCCCCTGTGCTCATCAGATCACAGCTAGACAAGTCCTCTCTGCTTTCTCTGCTTCTCTGTCCAAAATTTTCTCCAGCTTTCTTCAGGAACCTTGCTTGACCAATGTCCCTGTGTACTGTTCCCTCCCATAAAGTGCCCCGTCAGTCTTAGTCCTACTTTCAGAAGATGCTTTTTATTATTACACAAGGTCCCATCCACCAGATAAGCATACTGTGGTGCCTACCACTGCCACACTTGTCTTTCACTCCTTTCACATTTAAAGAGGGACTTTAAATGAATTTATTGCCTACTACTTTCTGAACCTCAAAGTAGTTGTACAGCTCCTTTCTTGGTTCTTCCTCATTCCTCATCCCCAAGGCTAGGATGCACATACCTGAGGTGTTTGTAAAGATGAACTTCAATTTTTCTTCTTGTCCTTCCCAATGCTGTACATTGACTATGGGAATTCACATCACCATCCTCTTCCTCTTGTGTCTTTGCTTGTCAGTTCCAAAGCTCATTTAATAGCAGCTTCACAACTAACATATTCTTTCCATCATTTAGATTTTAGGTCACCTTTTTTCTTCAGGCTGAATCACCCTACTCTAGATATTTGGTGCAAGAGATCAGTTGTTGTTTAGTGACAAGCAAAAAATCACAGTGTTTCAGAATATGTTTTAATAGTTCCTGTGTTTTGAACATTGGTGGAAAAAGAACAGAAAACATCTATATGTATAGTGAGAAATTTCTGTGTATGTATAGATAGGGATAAACAGAGAGTTATAAATTTATTAATAAAAAAAATATGTTCATCATTAGAATCTATTCCTTTTGTTGCATTTTTTTGTTTGTTTACATTATAGATGGCCTTTCTTTAGATCAAAGACAAGCTTCCTGGAAGGACATTTTCATAATTTATTAGTTTTAGACCAAATCCAAAAATACTGCAAAACTTCGCATACATTTCACATGATGCTTACTTTGAATACAAAAGACCAAATGCTACTGATCTTGTGGCAGTAGAACACCCACTCAATTAAATTACTTTTTTGCTTGGGGAAGAATAGCAGCTCTCAGTCCAGGATTTTATTTGTTTTAATTTTTAGAGATTGTTTTCTGCCCAATACTGCAGTGAACATGATTTCCACAATGCAAAGATAAGTGAGCCTGTTAATCAACTTACAAGTGGATACATCTCTAACACAGAAAATCTGTTATACTTTGAAGGTGAATAAGAAAAAAAAAATTACTAGTGCTAAGAAAGAATCTGATTCTATAGTTTGAAGTGTCATGATTCCATAGTGGGAAGTGTCCCTGCCCATGGCAGAGAGATTGGAACTAGATCATAGAATCATAGAATGGTTAGAGTTGGAAGGGACCTTCAAGATATTTGAGTTCCAACCCCCCTGCCATGGACAGGGACACCTCCCACTAGAGCAGGTTACTCAAAGCCCCATCCAGCCTGACCTTGAACACCTCCTGGGATGAGGCATCCACAACTTCCCTGGGCAACCTGTTCCAGTGCCTCACCACCCTCACAGGAAAGATGATTTTTAAGGTCCCTTCCTCACAGTAAAGATGACTTTTAAGGTCCCTTCCAACCCAAACCATTCTATGATTCTGTAACCAAAGCAACCCCAAGAATGCTGAGTGTTCTAAGAGAAATGGGACAGAAAAGAGAGAGGAAGGTGATGATCAGAAGTTTGCTTTTAAGCCCCTGCAACACCTTCTTCTTCCCCAGTTTTTTATTCATCATTTCAACCATAGAGACAACATTTTCACAAAACTTTTTTAAAATTGAATTATTTATGCTTATCCTATGGCCCACCCCTATTGCTGATAACAGAAAAACTCTCCAAATCTCATGCTGCTGCTGAAACTTTACATTCACTGAAGGCTACTTACATCAAAAAACCCAAAAGCCAATGCTCAGTATTGCTAAAGGAGCTCTACCTAACTGAAACTCTCCAGGACCCCCTGGAGCCGCTTCCCAGCTCAGCAGAGCACTTTGCACAGGCTTCCCTGGCCGTTCAGCTGAGACCACTGCCATATCTTGCATGAGCCACAGCAAATGAGCTTGAAAATCTTTCCTTGAAAGTTTCATGAATTACCAAGCTCCGGATAGTTTGCAGGACCAGGATGAGCTCTGTAATTGCTGCAGAAGTCAGCCAGATCCAACTGGTGAGATTGACGGCAGATGAGAATATCAGAGGATTTTTTTCTCTCATCGTTCAACAGGAGATATCTCTGCATATCTGCTCGGTAACAGCAGGCATTACGTTGGGGCTTGGCAAACTGTCTACGTCTTGGCCCGGACCAGAGAACAGAAAGCAGATGCTGGCAATGACTGCAGGGCAGCATCAGTGCAAGCCACAGCAGCAGAGTTAATGAGCTCAAGGAGTAAAGCTCTTAAAGGAATGAATATCCCCAAATTAATGAAATTTTTCATTTCATTAGGAAGTGAATATTCTTTCTTATTCTACATCATTGAGGCTATAAAGTTGGCCCCTATGGAAAGGGAAGACTCATCTAAAAACCTGATTTCATCTTTATCCATTATCTTTCCAAAAGCAGCATCTTAGCGCCTGAGCTTTGAGTGTTCTCCAGAGAGCCAACGGGATTTCTTAATGGACTCTGTGCCGGGCTGTGGGAGGATGGCTCTGGCATTTATTTCCTCACATAGTTTCACCTAATGTTATAAACGCAGCACTGCAGCTGAGAAAGATGGAAGTTGTCAGTTATTGCCTTCCATCTGAGAATTTCTCTTTTTCAGTGCATTTGGGTGGGTTTCCTGCCAGAGAGAGCTCCAGTCCAAATTTCTGTGCAATGTTTAAAGCATAATTGTGTTTAACAAACCCAGTAAAACATGGTAAGCAATGGAACAGTGAGGTAAAGCCCAGAGTTGTTTTCAAACAAGCCCTGGGCTAACTGAGCCGGGCTGCTCTCAAGGGCTGTGCCAGAGGCCATGTCCAACAAGATGTGGTGTCATGGGGAGCTGCAGGGCAGCTGTGGGAGATGCAGGGCCAGGAACTGCAAGAAGTAAAGTTAATGGGGAGATTTGGCAGCCTCTTCTCCTGCTTCCAGTACTGTTGGTGTCAGCACCAACCCCCATCCCTGGACCCCTCACAGGAACAGGGAGGGCAACCCAGTCCCACCATCCCTGGTCAGCAGTGGGGTTGGGCACATGGAGGTTCAGGGCTGAAAGGACAGAGGAAGGCAAGAGTGGCCTCTCATCTTGTCTGGAGGTACGGCCTGGCCACTCATGCTGTGAGTAATTAAATAGCAGTCTGTCACCTCTCTATTAAGCCCAATATTTTTTGTTTAACCAAAAATGTCCACTCTGGGCTTAAGACAATTTGTTGTGATTTGAAAGCCTGTGAGAGACTGAATCAGCTGCTTCACTTGGTAATTTGTTCCAGTGATTAATCATCCTCACTGCTGAAAACTGTGCTGGATTTCTCATTTGAATTTATTTGGCTTCAGCTTTCAGCTATTCATTCTTTTTATACCTTTTTTTTTCCCCTGAGCCACTTAACACTATAGTAACTATTACTTTTTCCCTGTGGGTTTTCACCATAATCAAGTTACCTCTCCACCTCCTTTTTGATAATCTAAACAATTTAAACTCTTTAAGGCTGCCACATTCAGATGGAGCCTAAACAATTCTGCAGCCTGAAATTCTGTATATGGCTTGTTGGTTTTTTTCTATATCCCTAATAGCACTCTTCAACATCCTTTTTAAAATATCAGTCTCATTAAAATCAGATTAAAATGCATTTTGCCCAAATAAGCCCTGTCTCCCAAGTGATCTGCATGACTTTAATAGATTTCCCCTTCCTCGTGTTAGTTCTTGCTTTGTACCAGCCACAGGTTTGTAATCCGTGTTGTTGTATTTGCTTTGATGGAGTGCAGTGGTGCCAGGGGGGTGATGTGCTCCTCTACACCTACCTCAGAGCCCCCCAGGGCAGGCAACTGCTCTGCATGCAATGCTGTGGCCTTACACACCTAACAGAATCCCATGTGACATCTGCCTTTTTCCCAGCCTGATGCTGTGAAGCTGTGACCTATCCTCACCATGACAGTGAGCCGTGGGACCTCCTGGGGATGTACCTGACCCTGCAGAGTGCAGCTAGCTGGCCTGGCTGAGCTGTGGCCCCTGCACCCCTCTGGGTCAGCTCCAGCCATCCCTCCTGCCTCAAGAGAGCCCTTAGGTAAGTGTATGTGGTACAACAGTATTTACACTCCTCTACATGTGTTGAGTTTTTTTCTATGCAGGCAGCATAACAAATAAAACAAGCAAAGCACATGACACAGAGGTTTTGCTGACGTGTCTGGTGCAGTCAGAGCTTCCATTGCTGTATACCAATACCACTTCACCTGTGAGATGTGAAAGGAACAATTGTAAAGTGGAGACCAACTTCAGCTGTTCAACATTTTGCAATTTGAAACAGCATGTGTGTCATATTTTTTCATCACAGTACTTCTACAGGTGCCTTATCTTTTCTTCTTTCCAGTAGTGTTGGTGTGTCCAGATTGTTTAAGCTCAGAAATAGCTCCTTGATTAATTTTAATAGCTTAGCTAAAATTGCTATTTGCAACACAAGATTGATACCAAGAAATTGAAGGCTGGGAGATGGCAGAGGGGTAGCAGTGAAAGTATTGCTCTCTGCCACTGCCATGCCTCCTTCAGCCCCACTACCTCCTGCAATTCCTTTTTCAGCACCTGGGCCATTGTTTTTGAGAGACCAGGTGATGGCCATGGCTACAAACCCAACCTTCTGAACTTCACCTATGTAAAAGAGGAAATACAGACTCCACACCTTGATGTGATGTCTCCAGGGCCGCCGACACAATCGTGCTGTGGTCTGTATTTATAATTCAATGCAGTTTTGATCATCTCTGGGGGAACTGAAGTAAATGGGATTACAATGACAGATCTGTTTGTATTTTCTGTGGGCCTTGAGAAATGCCTCCCCAGGATTCACCTTTATGCATTCCTCGAGTCAGGAGTCAGGAACATGTTTTAGCTTCTACATTTTATGGGGTCTGCAGCTGCAGAATTAGAAACCAGAGCCAAAATAAATAATAAAAATAAAACAAGTGCCAGAAAGACACTTACTGCCATTCTGAGCAGAAGGCAGCGCCTGTAAATGGGAGCGCCAGGCAGAGCCTGCTGGGCTTCCACAGGGAAATAGCAGGACAGCATCTTTCCATCACTGAAATCATCCGGGAAACAGCTCTCTACAGCCTCTTGTTTCTTGTCTTAAGTTAGGGTAGACATTACCCAGAGACCTGTCATATCTTATAATTTGGCAAATGAAGGATCATGTGTGTGCAGAGCCGAGTGGCTGGGGGAGAAGCAGAGTGAAAACAAGTGGTGGTGGCTGGTTTCTGGCCATCCACACCCTCCTTTGTGGTGCACAAGGGTCAATGCTAAGCAAAGCCCAAGTTAATGTTTAACTTTTTACAATTAAAGATTATAGAAGAGCCACACCTCACCTTCTAGGAGGGAGGGAGTTAATACTTTAAAAGTTATTTTTTCCGAGGCGAACTTCATATGAGGGAAACCATCAGCAAATACCAAGTTTTCTTCACGGCCTCTTCACTGGCTGGTGTGATTCCTGTGTGGTGCACCACAGCAGGTGCAGGGACCGTCGCACCCACCGTGTGGGGAAAGCACTGGTACAGCACCAGAGGATCCACAATACAGCTGACTCAACCCTCAGTGCAGCAAGCAGTTCTAAAGCAGATGGTCTGAAGTACCCTTCAGTATTAACACATTTTAACTCTCTTTCTTTCCTTCCTTTCCTCTCCAACTGCACATCTATAATAATTCTACTGTTTTATTTGCTGATGGAGTCAGAGCAACCAAGAGCAGCAGCTTTAATGCTTGATGAAACGCACCAAGTGTGTGAAACGGCACGGAGGAGCGCTGAAAGTCAGCTTGGGCTTTCTGTAAAGTACCTGGGCAGTGAACTTGATGTCCTCAGCTAGAAACTTGTGGGCTGACAGATAATATATTTTCCTTTTCCCTATCACTTTGCACTAAGTGCCTGGATACTTTTAGTCTTTCAAATACCAACGAAACATATTTTTTTCAAGGTTTGGAAACTTCTTTCTGGTTTTATTCTCTTTCCCGGACAAGGAGTCTTCTTCTGTCTGTTACTTACTGGAATCGATTTTTAATTCAAATTACTCCACCTCTAGGTCATCCTGTCATGTTGAGAGGTGCAGCCATTACATTTCTGCCTTCTCAAGTTTGGAACATATTTTTCATTTTGCAGCTGTAGAAATTCGCTCTCTTTGCTCCCAGAAGAGCAGTGGTTACAAGAAATGCACATCTTGAGCAGAAGGAAAACAAAAAGTGGCATTAAGCAAAGTCCTGGCAGAAAGCCTGGGTAGTGTACCAGTGCCCCACTGCTGTGTTTTGGGGAGGCTCATTTGTTTGTAGCTTATCAGGCCAAAACCTGGGGAGTCCACTGGGATAGGAGAAGATGGCAGTAGTGAGGGGAAAACGGGTCTGCAAAGGTGCGACCATGTTGCAGAGATTTGCTGTGATTTCCCTTTGGATGCAATGATCAGATCAATACTTTGATGTGTTTGGGAAGGTAGTTCTACTTAGTTTTTTGTTTGTTTGTTTTTTTAATCCAGTTCAGATTTTCCATGAAAATCTGATTTTCATTTGGAATGGAAATTTCCATTTTCCACCTGTTCTGCTGAACTGATAAACAAGGAGTTTCTCCCTTTTCTGATTTTTCAGCGTAGCCAGAGCTCTGCCTCTTCAAATACTGCTTGCTTTCTTCTGTCTACTTCCCACTTATTCTTCTGCCTCTGTGCATGCTGGTCACCTTTCACATTTTGAAAATTGCTTTAGATGCTAATAAATCCACTTGTGGCTCTGCACTCAGGATTTTAAAAGTTACTAGAAAATTCAAAGTAACATATGACAGATCGAAGCCTTTGCTGCTGATTCACATAATTGTTTTTAGGGTGGTTGTTTTCCCATTTTCTTCTTCTATTAACAGATGTTCACTTCCATTTTAAAGGGCTGCAAAATGCTAATTACTTAAGATACCAGGTCTAATCATTCTTCATCCTCACTATGTTTTTCTGCTTTTTCTTTAAGCAAGATCACCAACCAGTACAGAGCACAATTTGGTTCACTCTGTAGATCTCAGTTGTAGATTAGTAAACTGATTCATTTAACACAGCATGCTGAGATTTAGAGAAATAGAAGTAAGCACAAAACGGTGGACTTTAAGTAGAAATTCAGACGCAAAATCAAGTTACCCTGGCTTGGAAAGTTTACAAGGAGCAGCTGGGCTACGGGGACTGCCTACGTCCCTGCTTTTAGCATGAGTCAAAAGGGAAGATGTTGATTTATTTCTGTCTGCGAGAGGGAAGGATGAGGAAAGTCCAGCTACCTGGGATTTCTCATGGGCTCAGACCATGTGCACAAACTGTAAGCATAGCTCAGCTTTGGCATGGCAGCTTCTTCATTTATGGTCCCATTTTGCTGCCCTTGAGCTCCATATTGTCCTTGACTCAGGTGGAACATTTTGGATGGGCTAGAGGAGTATGTTGCCTTAAATGTCTTCTATCATGAAATACAGGTTTGTGCTTGACCTTCCTGTGGGATTCTAGGCAGGTGAGCACTTCCAAGCTAAAACAAAATAAGGGGCTCTGAATGATCACCTGGAGGGTAATGTCTCCTAAATATGCCTCCAACTACAAGCCCCAGAGCCCCAGGTTGTTCAGCCTTTCTTAGAGCTGTGGGCAGGTATCTACACTTGAAAAGGGCAAGCATGTTCCCCTCCTCCCCTCAGTTACACTTCCCAGACCCATTTGCAAGGGCCAGAGCACAGCAAGGAGAGGGCCTAGCTGCAGATACATGGGCATTAGCTTCTTCCTACTTAAGGGTTTTTTCTCTAAGTGTTCAGAAATCACATGAAGAAGCGGTTTTAGCCACTGAAAATTGCTGAGAGCAGTAAGCAGAGAGCATCAATGATGCTTTGCCACTGCATTTCCTAGCCTGCTCTCCAGACATATCTGTCACACAGCCTTGAAAAATGAGGAAGGTTTCCTCACTGCCATGGGCATGTTTGCAGGGTTCAAATAAAGACTTTGAAAAACTTGCATGGAAAGCACTAGATAAATTCAACATCCTGTCAGTGCTGGAGCACAGGCTGACTGAGGAGATGACGCACAACCCTGGGGCTACCTCGGGGAAGGGTTTCTCGTGCCCTTGTTCCTGTCTGTCTCCATGTTGCAGCTCCACAAGAGCCCTGGGAAAAACATGACTTGGGCCTTTAATAATGTACCACTTACAACAGGCAAGAGAGCAACCTTGTGTGCTTTTTCCATTTCAAATGGTACTTCTCCTCTTTTTTCTCCCTGGAGGTGAGGGGCAGAGGCAGGTTTAACACTTCCCTGGCTGATAGCAGGACAGTTTGATGACGAAGAAGAGCCTGACCATGAAGGCTCAACACCCAGTGCTGGGAACAACTGGAGCAACATCAAACAGCGAACATTCAGGGGAGGTGGTGCAGAGAGGCTTGAACCTCTTTTCTTCAATTCTGCCAGTAATTCACTGTCCTCGTTTTGGTGTGAATAAATTTGGCATACGATACCCTGATGTCTTCTCATCTTAGGAGGATTCCCCATGCAGCAACAATATCAAGGGCTTCCTTCAGCTGTCTGGAGGGCTCATGTCACCTGAGGGGTGATTTGAGGGCACCTCTGACATCTTCAAGGTACATGTGGCACCAGACCCAGGGACACCCACCAATCTGAAGGCCTAGCCAGGTCCCCCATGGGCATCTCAAATGGTATCAGGTACCCATGTTGAAGCAGTTGAGCTGAGCAACCACTTTGTAGGTATCTGTCCCTCGGGACCGTCACATGGGAACGCGGTTCCCAAAAGTACACATTTTGTATCTTAACATCATTGAAGAGTCATGTTGGGATACAAATCACAGGTCTAAGAGGTGACTTCAGCTGTCACTATTCCCAGGCAGGACCTTTCAGCTGCACCAAATTAAGGCCCAGTTTGGCTACTGCCTGGAAGTCATTTCTTTTAGGATTTCAGCAATGGGCCTGGCTGCCAAGTGACATTTCTGGGCACTTTTTTCTCTAAGCTGAGGCATTCTCTGATGATCCTAGCCACCCTGTGAAGGCAGTGCAGTAATCCATTCAAAGACACAACCCTGCTTTTCTCTGAAATGGTGCTAGTGGTTTGTTCGTTTCTAAAGAAAAACAGCAAGAACTACAATGTGATCTGTATTCTTTGCTATTAATATTTGGATTCTATTTATATAGATCCCTGAATATATACTGTCTCTTGAAGTTTTTTTTTATTAGCTGGAATCATTTGCCTAAGTTAAGAAAATCTGCATGTTGAATTGTGGGGATTTTCCTAGTTATTTAAGCTCCAAATTAATTTCACTGTTAACTTGCATGATATCCATTTGCTTAAGCATGGATAGATGGCGTAGATGTCCTGTCAACCCTTCCCTGCTGCTGTAAAATACACACGGCTTCTTTGTAAGATGGATCAACTCACTGCTTCTGTAAAGGTGAGGAGATATCTGGATATGTCTGAGGGAGTGAAAGCCAGAAGCTTTCAGCAGCTGTCTCTAATCACCAGCACTGCACTTGGTCAGTGTGGCATCAGAGAAGAGGCAGATGATATAGAAAACACATGTTCCCAGTTTGAGGCATTCCTTGGGTAAAGATTTCTTTCCAGCTCCCCTTTTCAAGTAAATGGGAAAGGCCAATGAAACTGCTTAGACAAAAATTTCGAGGGAGAATAGGAATTACTAAAAATGCCATACTGCCTGTTGTTAGTACAGTCAGTGCAACAGTTAGTACTGTTGCCAAGTCAGCCCATGCCACAGGTAGTGATATCAAATGCTACGGTCACGTCTTGGGATTTTCTGGATGTTATTTCCTCTGCCTGTGGAAAAGGGAGTTCTGGGACAACTTTTCCAAATTCTGCAGGTATCAAGTTTGTGTCTGTTTCGTAGCTGGGCAGAATAATATACTGCTTACCATATAATTCTGCATAATGTATTTTTTCTATCTCATTCTGTCAGCTACAGTGTCTCTCTTCTTTATCACTGCAACCCAAGAAATCCTTGCTTTAAACCTCCCTCGTCACTCTTCTCTGCCATGTACTGCACCAGCTTACATGTTATTGTATCTTTACGTTTGCTACGCAGGACTTTGTCATGCATTACATGGTCCTACACATCTCTTCTTATGCTATCCTCTCATTTTATTTCACATCATTTATTTTATATTTCCAGGTAGTTGCAATTTTTGCTAGTCACATCGTTTTATATTGTCCTCCTGACTTGACTGTATGATCATCCTACTCACTACACTTTGCTTTCCCCCGTTCTTATATTTTTCAATATTTTAATATAATTTGCTGGCAAGATTTTGGTCCATTCACCAAATAAATTATTTTACCACCACCTGCAATTAACATGCATTAGGTAAGTACATGCCTTTGAGAAATTGAGCCCTAATTTCTGCTGGTTTTAAGGGAAAACAAGTAACCCAAGGGCTGATCTGCCAGTTTGAGAGCCCTGGTGTCTTCAAAGGGTGCACATACTAGACTGGGCAGTAGACATCTGCAGCATCTTGAATAAGGAAAAGAATGAAAAGAGCAAATATATCATATTTATTACAGCAGCAGTGATATCACCGTCCATATTTGTTGCCTTATTCCAGATTTATTACTGGGATCTGTGAATGCCCCAGGGCTCACCATACAATCCCAAAGACACCCTATTTGCATGTACTCAGCATTCTATAAATAAAAGATGGTAGTGTCAGAGAAGCATTTAAAAACACTCTGTTATTAAGCAGTTACCAGCAGATCTTGTGCTTTTCTATCATTAGTCTTCTACAAGCTCTCCCCATATGTTTTGTCAAGCTGTAGATGTTCTAGCTTTGGTGCCAGACTGAAAACCAAATGGAAACCAAAGGGAAAAAAAAAAATAAAAAGTGGGGAGTGAGGTGGGGGAGTTATCTTTAAATTTCTATATTATACGATAAAATCCTGCCTGCAGAGAGACCCCACCTGGCAGAAGGAGTGATGCCTAAGCCCCATTTCCTTCTCTGAACAGCCACTTCATTGACAACCTTAGACGTGCAGCCCTACACACCAAGGGACACTGATGATCCATGAAATCTGAGCCTGTATCAATGATACATTTAATTTTCCATCCTTCACTCAATTTCCAGATGGACATAATTCATAAAGGACAGGTTTTGCAGTTAAACAGAAACAAAGCCTGAGTTAACACCAAAAAAAAAAGCTAATTTTTTACCCATACACACTTTTTCTGCAGAGATTCAGGACCTGAGAGATGATTAAAACAACACAGGATGGATTGGATGAGCATGAGGATATTCATTCCCTCTGAGGTGTAAAGCGTGCAGAGGAAGGAGTGAGACCTCTGAGGTCTCTGAGCAGACCTCTTTCACACCTCTGTCTTACTTTTGAGTTGTCTGTGCCCTCCCCATCCCAGCTAGCTCTTGCCTCTGGTCAGGAGACACAGGACCATCATTCTTGCAGCATGTCTGCTTCCCCAAAAGCCCTCATGAGTGCAATAACAACCAGCTCTCCCTCCCACTTCCCCAGCACCAGCAAGATTGAGGTTTAACATTCCCTTTCATGGGGGCTGCTAGCCCAGAGCATTAAATCAAGCAGCCCAGAGGGAGATCGTAGGTTCCTGCGTCCCAGCTGATGCCCTTTCCATGATTACCTGTCCCCTGAACCTGCCCACCCCTAGGAGTTGTCCTCTACTTTGCTGCCCCTTTTTCTGCTGATTTCTCCCTGGCTTCTCTTTTGGGCATCATGCAGGTTCATGTCAACTAGATAACCCAGGGATGCATGATTTATTTAACTCCTACCATCAGCTCCCTTACCTTTTATCCTCTAGAACATAACTTTCATTTTATTTTTTCTTTTCAGCAAAAGGAAGAGCATTGCTGTGCAATGACCTCTTAGAGATGGGTAAATTTATAGCTCTCACACCCCTGCAAAGGCAAAAGCTAAACTTTAATTTGCTTTCCTAAGTCAGGACTCTTCCCGTTCCATTATGTTAGCACTTACCCACCATCAGGGCCACACCACACGGTGTGAAAGAGAGAAAAGCAATTCCACACTCACAGGAAATAATTTGTGCTGTAAAGTACCTTGGTCATTAGGTAATTATTCCGAGTTATTTTTGTGTTTGGGCTGGAATGGAAGGACAAATCTTATCTCAATAAGAGCTGAATATTTATATACCCCAGATGTGTTGCCCGTGCCTGCAGACATGTCACCAGTAAGGGTCACATCTAGCAACTACACAGGCAACAACAAACACAAGCCTTTGTCTCTCACCTCCCTGCTGGCTCTGCTGGGCTCAGGGACTCAGTTCAGATATGGCTCTTTATCTTGAAGCTCAAGCCCCCAATGCTGAAGTGCCCACAGAGAGATGAGTGAGCGGAAGGAAACTTGTCCACAAGCACCCACCAGCAATTCCTTCAATGCCATGTCCCATCTCAGAGGGTTCCCACGGTCAGCCTCTTTCACAGCCTCTCCCTCTGCCCTCCTTTGGGGATGGGGCTGCAGCCACCAGCTCTGCCTATCCAGGTGGGTGGACAAGGCTCACAGCTCAAAGGAAAAGCAGCTGAGTCTGAAAGCCAGGGGTTAAGCAAGTCCACCATGAAAACACCTTAGCACCTTTTTGTAAGCACACCTGGGACATGTGAGCCAAATCCCCTAAACCTGAGCTGTCCCGGGGGCTTCCCAGAGCAGGTGGATACCAGATGGGCAAGACCACAGGGGGGGAGATCTCTGACTCCCTATTTCCCCAAAATGAGAAAGCAAGGGTTGCTCTCCATTTAAGCAATGTCAGGAGAAGGTTTCCAAGACACCCTAAAAGCAGTTACATGGAGTACAGGATCAGCAATGCTGCGGTGAGGGGTAAGGGAGAGGGGAGAAGTTTGCAAACTGCCTTTGTTTTGCCTTTCATACACATCTTTCACACTTGTTTTTCTCACGTGTCAGTAGAGGCTCCTACCACATGTGAAATTACCTGCACCCCCACAATTGTTTTGCTGATTTACTATTGGGTCATCCCAGAAAAAACACCATCTCAGATAAAGCTGCAAGTTTGAAAACCACTGGCTTGGGCTTTTGGATTATTATCCTGTTTCCTCTATGAGAGATGAGCTGCACTTCCAACTCTGTGTTCTTTATTTGCAGGTGATTTTTACTTAACTGCGCTATTGATCCCAAGATGGATAGGAAGCCTGGCAGCTTAAGCCCTGTCCCCGGAGGTGTTAAAGCTTCATTAGATTTATGAAATTCTCCAGGACAAACTGAGGCTCTTCAGTCCATCCACCAAAAAAGCTTTACGGTTTACTTACGCTCTCATGATTTGTATTTCTTGCTGAATATTATTATTATTATATTATTATTATTATTACTGCTGCTGCTGTTGTTGTTTAGACTCAGGCTTTCTCCTCTAGCTCTACTGCATACAAAAGCCAGTTAATTAATAGATGCAGAGAAGAGCAGCCCATACCCGTGAGCCTCAAATATGCCATCTCTCAACCTTGTCTTAATGCTATAATCTCCCCTTCACATCCTCTCTCTCTGGCAGGACAGATTTGGCATTTTCCTCCAATGGAATTGATGAGGCTTCAGGAGCTCCCATTGTTTTCACCTGGGCTAAATGAAAGCATCTTTAGAAAACGGTCAGAGAAAAACAAGAAACAATGACCCAGTACTTAAAGATGCAAATACAGACTGGCATTCCCTTCTGACAGCGATGCCAAGAGAGAGCATCATCCAGGGGCGGGGATGGAGCCACGAGGCAGCATGCAACACACCAGGTTTTGTGAAGCAATGATGTACAGGTGGTCCAGGGCAGCAGGGTTTTAGATCTCAGTTTAAGAAAAGGAAAAAGACCAATGCATTATCCTGTCCTCTCTCCAGCTCCAAATAGGTAGGCTTGCTGCTCTCATCGCATCTCCAGCATCTGACGTGTTCCCACAGTGGGCAAGACATCCCTGTGTTGTTTTCTTGCCTCTTATTTAATGCAACATTGCTAGCTGAAGTGTTAGTGGGACACCAGAGGGACCGCTTAGGACCAGAGTTACTTAATACAATCCCTTGCCATGTAGCTAGGGGAGTTAGTGGCAGATTCATGACATTTGTAGAAGAGACTAATTCAGAGGCTGAGAAGTCCAGAGAGGATAATGAAGCTAGACAGATATCAGCTAAATGAGAGAGGGAAAAGGCCACCTAGTGTAGATAGGAAATATAAGCCAAAATGTGAGATTTTTATTCAGGAAGAAAGTTAAGATTGGGAAGCAATAACACAAAAGTAGTCCAAGAACAGGAATGGGCAACAAACAAAGTAATTGTAAGCAGAAACTGGTAGATGTCACCAAAATGTGACCATGCCTTGCAGCTGTTCCCTGGAATAGCTGAAGCTCTGCACCCTGCTGGGAAAACAGACAGGCAGGACCAACTCTGGACTGGGTGCACTGGCAGGATTAGGGAGGAAGATGGCAAGGACTGTTGAGGACCATCAAGAACAGCCTTGAAGGGGCTACACAGGAGACATGACAGCTACACACCTGAAGATTTCGCAAGACGGGAGTATCCAAAGAAATGCCAGTGGGTTTCAATATCACTGAATGTAGAAGAAACATAAGATAGCTGGCTGGAAGATCACAGAAATCTCCCTGACAGCTCCCAAAATGTGGGATGGGAGAATCACGCACCCATTTTGGACCAGTGTGAGCCATCTCCCCACGGGTGCTGGCACACAGCCACATCCACAGCCCGGCCGCCTCCTCCTGGCTGCTGCAGAGATAACCTTCCAAAGGCAACGCTACTCTGGTAGTTTCCCAATGAAAATGTTCTTGTTTGCCCTCTCCCCCCATTTTGGTGAAGCTTCAGCATCAAAAATCCTTACAGAAATTATGACTTTTGGGGCAATTTTTAATTTACGTGCATAGCAAGAAAACATGCTTTTCATCACAAGGAAGAGTGATTGACCCCACTGTTAAACGGCTATTTGTATTTTCGTTCCATTGCTACTACCAAAAACCATTGGGCATGGGCACTCTTTTAACAGCTACCTCTAGCAGTGACAGTAGCAGTAGTAATGAAAATGAAGCTTTGAAAAAACCTTTCACAGCTCTTTGATTTTTTCTCATTTCCACCTTAGGGCGTCAAAGTTTGTGTTTTTTCAAGGCAGCATTTTTCAGGACTATTTCTGGTGTATTTTCAAGGATACGTTTCATGACTAGCATCCCCGGGTCATTTGCAGCATGCATTTTGCACAGGCATAGGAAGGATATGGACCTGATGGAGCAGGTCCAGAGGAGGGCCACAAAGATGATCAAAGGGCTGGAGCACCTCTGCTACAAAGATAGGCTGAGGGAGCTGGGGCTGTTCAGCCTGGAGAAGAGGAGGCTCCGGGGAGACCTAATTGCAGCCTTTCAGTACCTAAAGGGGGCTACAGGAAGGCTGGGGAGGGGCTGCTCACAAAGGCCTGCTGCGATAGGACAAGGGGTAATGGACTTAAGTTGGAGAAGGGTAGATTTAAGTTGAATATTAGAAAAAATTTCTTTACACTGAGGGTGGTTGAGCACTGGAACAGGTTGCCCAGGGAGGTGGTTGAGGCCCCTTCCTTGGAGATATTCAAGGTGAGGCTTGATGAAGCCCTGGGCAACCTGGTCTAGTTGAGGGTGTCCCTGCGACTGTGGGGAAGTCAGACTAGACAACCTTTGGAGGTCCCTTCTGGCCTGGACGATTCTATGATCCTATGATTCTACGATAGTTTTGGCTGTACCTGGTGGTACCCTGGAGCAGCCTGGGGTCACGGGGATCACAGCCCAGCTGGGTGGTCAGGTGTGAGATGTAGGATTCATGTGTACCATTATCATCCCTCAGGAGCCAGGGTACCCTCACAAACCAAGCCCTTTGTCCTCCCTTACAGTCACTTCGCAGGTGCAGTGGTAAGATGGATCCTTTAGGATCAGATGAGTTATGTTCCATTTCTCTCCCTTGGCTGCAAAGGGAGTTGGCACGAGGCACTCTGATGTCCCAGCCCTGCTGCAGAAGGCAACAATGGAGCAGACAATTCTGCCCCCACATTTGCATCCCTCTCAATGCAACCAAACCCTTCTTCATGGTGTGCAAGGCTACATGAGTCCATCCATCACAGCACGACTTTGTTTAATTACTGGTAAATAGCAGCAACGCACCAACCTCGAGTGGGGATAATTCTTTAGGTGGAGAGTTCCTCGAGCTCCTCAGACAAAAAGCACTACCAGAAATGCAAAGCATTACTGTAATTAAAACCCCTCTGCTGAAAAACAACTGCAATAGACAGTCTGGTGCTGACTACTTCCAAATGTAGGCTTCCGCATATAATTCTGGCTGACCTTTGAAGAGCCTTTCTGCTGTGCCGTTAATTTTCACTGGTCCCTTAGGTGGGCACTTAAAGGAGTCTTCACTGGCTTTGCACACTGCAGTTCCAGGGTTCTGCCATTCCCAGACACCGCAGCCAAAGACCCGTGCAGGCTTACTTTCTTCAATGGCTATTTTTATACAGCCTTTTAATCAAATATTTGGCTGCTGCGATCATCTTGATTAATGAATGTGAGCAGGACCCCTCCTTGTTCAATGACTGGGTCCTTCTTTTCATTTCACACCCACAGCACACCATTCCCCCTTTGATATAGGGACAGGCGTATACAGCATCTTGTCAGGATCTAATTCATTATTTCTGAGAACTGCTAGAATTTATTTCTTTCTCTTGAACTAGAGAATCTAGTGAATGTGAAGGAGTGAATTATTTTCCTATAGGGTAGGCTACGTAAATGATTAAGACTGTGACCATGTTGTTTATTTAAATATATTCTTTTTAAAAGCTATTACAAAAGGTCCACATCCCTTCAAGACCGTTTTTCAAGATCTTGCTTTATTTAAAAGTGTAGCCCTTATAAAAACTCTAACCGTATTTCAAAGCTGTCCAAGAGTTATTTGGGCAGATTTAACAGCGCCCATGCATTACAGCTAATCAACGTGAATGGCGCGGTGACAAAGGGAGGCCGGGCAGGTTAAGGTCCTGCTTTGGCAAATCACATCTTTTTGCAAGGAGCAGCCACTGCCCCAGAAGAGCTCACGGCAATTACAGCCCCACAAGAGGCGTAATGGGACATAATCTAGTGCAGTTTATGAAGTTCAAAGTACACCTGTGGTGCATCACACTTCTATAAACAACTATGGCAAGAATTATACAGCTTTCCTTTGGGAACCAGTGGAAATTATACACATAGGGACTAGAAATCTATTAAGTTATTCAGCAGGTAGTAATTCCTGCCAGATCAGGCAGTTACAGTTGCTTATTAGCAGTATTAGATACGCACAGACAGAAGGCATCCAATGTTGCTCTGTGGCACAGCATTATGCTCTGATTTGTTTCACGCCACTTTTATTTGTCACCCTCCTCCTCAGGAAGCCACCACCTGCAATAGGTTAGCTGTAGGCTTGAGCTCTGTAAATTGATCTGTGTGAATTACAGCAGTACAAGCTGTGGGCTGAATTACACCCAGCTGTCTACAGGGTTGTTTTAAGAGAAGATTGTACTTTAAAATCAGGTGAGCCTAGGAAGGGATGAGGATGTTTTGCTGTTGAAGTACATCATATCCTGAAGGCTTTCTGGTCTTCCTCAAAATAATGCTGTTCAATGAATGTATATGGGCCAAGCAATATTAGCATCTGTATCTGGTAGAAGAGTTAACAGATAAAATCTGTGCTCCTGCAAGGTAAGAGTAGAGAAAAGAGGCATCAATAGACATTTTACAAACATAAAAGGCAAAAATTAGATTTCTGTAAGCTATGTGGCTCCTTGACCAGTTATTGTGTGGTTATCTTGGGGAGCAATTTAATTTATATTTATTGTTACTATTTTACAGCTACTAAAAACAACACCTGCTAGCTCCCTCCCCTCCTTTGCTCCTGATTATCCTCACAATTTAACTCTGGAGTTGCTTATCTGAAACTCTGTCTGGAATTCAGCTAACCTGGGAGCCCAGGGGCTGGTTTGGTTGCTCAGATGAGTTACTCTTGTGAAGTTGCACCTTCCCCACTGGTGGGAGAGCAGAATGTTGAGCATGGGGGACCTGGTGAAATTCTCCTTTATCACTAGCACCTGTCACTGGCAATGTCCCTTAGTTTTTCAGTTAAAAATTTCATGAAAAGCAGTAATATGAAAATAGACGAAGTGTTGTTGCCAGTGATGTATTCTCCTTGGACAGATCTGCTTTGTAAAAATCCAAAGCCCAGTTGTGATGCAGCATAAGAGCTATTTGAGAAATTCCCAGTAGTGCTTCCAGAGAGCAGGCAGATGTGCTGCTATTATTGGAGAAATATGGATTTCTTGGGACCCCTGAAGATATGCAGTGCTACTATCCAACCTCTGCATTGAACTACCAAAAAGTTGGGGGGGGGGAAACAAAAAAAAAACAAAAAAAAAAAAGGAACCAGTGACCTGGTTTGGGGTTTTCCCAGCATTTCTTCCCCCAAAACCTCAATGTGTTGTTTAATACCAGGGCTAGGGCCCAGGCCAGAACAGGGAGCAGGTCTCTACTGTCACCCGTGGATGACAAAGCTCTCTAATGACTTTCTTCCATTAGCCAGATGAGCGGATGGGCAGGGAATTTGCTTACATGGAGGCTGAGGAGTCTCATGGCAGACACGTGGCCCATGGTTCTGATACAGCACCAGCACCTCCTTCGAGCACTTTAGGGCCAGGCCTGTTGGGAGCAGCCAGTACTGCCCAATAGAGAGAGGAAAATCCTGCAGATACTATAATCAGACAGATGCAAGTGTTTTCTCCCAAGAAAATTTCAGGTTTCCCTCAACAGCTACCTGAAGGGAGGTTGTAGAAAGGTGGGTCCTGGCCTCTTCTCCCAAATGAAGAATGACAGGACCAGAGGAAATCATCTGAAGCTGCGGCAGGGGAGGTTTAGATTAGATACTAGTAAGAATAACTTCATGGAGAGGNAAAAATTCTGTGATTCTATGTTTTGAATGAAATTTTTAACAGATTTTTTTTTTTTCCAGTGAGTATTCCCTCCATTTTCTACTTAAGCTACTCCAACTCACTTAAGTGAGCTCCTAACATCAACCTGTTGTAAGGAATGAGAATTGTGTGAAATTTTTATAAATTATTACTTATTTACTAAATTAAATTCCTTTCCTAAGGACCAACACCCTGCTTGCATAGCAGAACGCAGGATTTTGAGTCACGAAAGCTGGCAGGCGAGATGCTCAGATGGGCAGAGGAGCCAGCGAGTGATGCTGCCCCTTCCTTCCCAGGCTGGCCCCAGGCACCTGCCTTCATTGATCTGCAGGATCCAACTCTGTGCAACTTCTTAACCTCTCTCTGTCTCCCAGGGCCAAATAGATTTCACATTTAAAGGATAATTAACCTTTC
This sequence comes from Pedionomus torquatus, assembly GCA_013398155.1. Taxonomy (NCBI): domain Eukaryota; kingdom Metazoa; phylum Chordata; class Aves; order Charadriiformes; family Pedionomidae; genus Pedionomus; species Pedionomus torquatus. The sequence goes on from VZRU01008256.1 coordinate 159,265, forward strand.
AGGTGAAAGCCAGTGGTCCAGGCTGCACACAGGGGGTGCGGCTGGGAAAACCAGGGAAACCCCGTCTGGCACAGCAAAACAGGGAGCAGGGCTGTTGATTCAAATCCCACTTTACGGCATACCAACCTCTACCTACACAAGCTCTGGGTATGTTTTAACTCTCCTTCTAACGTGCCTGTTTACAACACATACATTTTCAGGACACTGAAAATAGGGTATCATTTGCTTTCTCTGTCTTCTCAAGGCTGGAAAAGCCTCCACTGCATTTGTCATTGGGGTCAGACTGGGTCACAGAATGTGGTCTCTGACAGCCTTTACCTGGAGAAAGTATTTTAACAGTCCTGCTGTCCAGCGGGATTTTCAGCTGGGATAGGATGCAGGGAGCAGGTGTGAAAGGGAACTCTACATACAGCCAGGGCACCTGGCCAGTGACCGGGACCTGGACTTCACACCAGATGCCACTGAGCCCCCTGGTCCCCAGCACTGTCACCAGTTTCTCAGCCTAGTGCCATTTCCACAGTAAACCCACCCCCCTCATTAAGGGACTGGCAGGCACATGGGAAAGAGGAAAACCAGAGAGGAAGACATTTGCAGGATGCTACAAAGTGTGGGGTCAATACCCCACAGGTAGTAGAGCTTTGCCTCCTGTCACCCCTTCGATCATTAGTTCTGACCTATTTAGCTCTGTAGGGCAAAGACGATAAATGAGAAATCCTTTCCCTGGGTACAGCAGGAGCGAGGATCTGTGGGTATTGCACAGGCGGTATCTGTGCCAGCACAGAGCTGATGATACCCCAGTTTCCCAACACAGACGAGTGGTGCAGCACGTCTGGCATTACCTGAAGAAACTCAGGCTGCAGCTCTGCCAGCAGCATGTCACTGCAGCTCCCACTCACCAACTCCTTAAACCACCTTCTAACTCTTGGCTCCTGAGGCATTAGGCAATCTCTGGTCTTAATCCCAGAGCCAGATGCCCATCCATCTCACCTCGGCAGATTTCAGCAGCTTTCAGGGTGCTGCAGCAAGCTGTTCCCTGAGGAAAGAGAAGGAAAGCAGAGGGGAAGAGAAGCAGAAGGACCACTGGTTGGATTTGATGGCATGGACAACGCAAAATCATCTCCCACCCCAAGGTGCCTCACAGGTGAGGGATAGTCTTCTGCAGTTTGGGACCTTGTGGGGTTTGGCAAACAACTACCTGAAAGGAGGTTGTAGAGAGGTGGTTGCTGGCCTCTTCTCCCAAGTGAAGAATGACAGAACCAGAGGAAATAATCTTAAGTTGCAGCAGGGGAGGTTTAGGTTAGATATCAGGAAGAATTACTTCACAGAGGGGGTGGTCAGGCACTGGAACAGCCTGCCCAGGGAGGTATTTAAGAAACGTGTAGATGTGGCACTTCTGGACATGCTCTGGTGGCCGAGATCATGATTTGTTTTGCGAGGCTGGGATTTTTTTTTTGGGGTGTGTATGGTTGGACTCAGTCTCAGAGATCCCTTCCAACCACAAAGATTCTGTGAAATAAATCACATTTGACATTTTGTAAGTTGTATGAACTAACTGAGGTGGGAGAGGAGCTGAAGGCTGCCAGGTCACAAGTCTGATAAAAATCAAAATGCATTAGGCAATTATTAGAGGAGTTCTATATACTCAGAGGTCCGTTAAAGGGAAGAGGTGCAGATACACTCAGCCTGGGACAATCACAATCGGGTCTGCTCAGGCCAAGAGTCAAAGCTACACAAAAACCACCTGATCATGGTTCAGCTCCCAAAAAAAAAATAGTCTGAGGGGTGAGAACTGTCTTGGCACGATGCTTCTTAAGGCCACAATTCTTACTGAGCGGGTCCTAACATATTTTTGTAGGTCTCTGACCCCTCTGCCCTCTCTTAAGACTCCAGTGCCATAGCTCCAAGCTGGTTCCTGGGCTCTTGTGACCACAGCCAGCCACGCTCAGCTGCGCAAAAATAACTGAGCTGGCTTAGGCATAGGCACGATTTGGACACGTTTACACTGCACCATGCCCTTTGCATTTTGAGGGATGTGGAACAAGGTGCAGGCAGGTGAGCTGGTGCTTCCTAGCGGCTTCCCGGCCCACTGGGTGCTCTCTTCAGCCTGTGTAAACCTGGGAAGCCTCACAGCTGCCTCACAAAACTCCAGCATTCAGAGAAGATATTTAGTCAGAAACAGGACAAAAGTAGAAATGACCGTTCGCCCACACCGTTGCTCAGCCTCTTCCCTGGAGATATTCAATGCAAAGCTCAACAAGGCCCTGGGCAACCTGGTCTAGTTGGGGGTGCCCCTGCGACTGTGAGGAGGTTGGACTAGATGACCTTTTGGAGGTCCCTTCCAGCCTGGATGATTCTATGAATTAGGGAGCGTGGGGTCAGGATCTGAGCCCAGGAGTGCCCTAGCCCAGTGTGGATGCTGGCAGGAAATTTGATCAAGGACCAGAGAAACCTTCCTGGTGCAAAAAAAATTATGGTGATGGTAAACTCCCACAAAAGCATTCTACTTTTGCAAACCAACTCTCAGGTAGAAGCACTTTTTGTTCAGAAACACCTGATGAGCTATGTAAGTGACAACAGTGCTGTGACATCCCTGCAGCAAGTACCATCGCATCAGGGTAATATTATCACTACCTCTGCTTTGTGGGTGACAAGTACAATGTGCTAATGGCACCTTGTTACAACAAAACTCTATCAAGACTCCGAAAGAGCAGAGCTCTGCCTGGCTTTTTCTCTGCTTGCGAGTGCATCGGGTCTGGTAACAACATTGCCCACAGCATCCCCAGGTTGCCTCCTGTGTGCTCCCTGTGGCCAGGTGCGAGGAAAGGTTGAATTAATTAGGAAGTGAATTGTAACGAGAGTACAAAAACCTCAGTTACCTCCTGAAGTGGCTTCACATACTGCACGTGACATCTCCCCGTATGCCGATTCCCTTCAAACCCATCTCTGACACCCCATGTGCTGTGGGACTCAATCCAGCTCACATCCGTAGGTCATCTTGCAAGACTTTTGGTGGCTGGAGCATCTTGCAGGTGTCTGAGCACCCACATCCGCAGGGAGATGCTGATTTATTGCCCCCAAAGAGGAAGACAGTGCTGCAATCCTCCTCCGCGTGACTGAAAAGCATCATCAGCCTTTCAGTGAAGGTTTGCCAATGGGCTCCCCCTGTTAGATGCTTTTTCCCAGGCAGGTCATGCCAAAAGGCTTTCCAGGCTGCGGCGAAGCCAGATTTCTTGTAGGAAAGTGCCATCCCGTGGCTGAGTGTGAAATCCTGACTGCATCGTGCCTGCAAACTCAGAAGCCACCTCTGACAACTATAATATAATTAGTAAATACACATATGAGCACAGTCTTGGTGCAGTAAGGCCAGCAGCACACCTCCTGTCCCTGTGGTGTCTTGGCAGCAAATCCGCATTATAATACACTCTTGCATCTTCCTTATTTTCTGGCTTCCTTGGCATCTTACCCAGGCACTTGCTATTTGTAACCCGCTGTTGTTCTTTGAGGCACAACTTTTGGTATTTTTCACCATTAATACACACTAAACCCTGAGGTTCGGAACTTAGAGGAAATAAGAAAAACAAACCAAAACTAATCACTATGCTGCTGGATGGAGAGCTTTAGGGATTTTCACTTCAGAGTTGCTGCCAATGGGCCTGCTGCTGGCAGCATCCAGCCTCAGGACTCTGCCAAAAGGGAGGGATGGGGAGACTTCTGCCCAATAGGCAAAGTTGGACACATTTTTGCTTTCCTAACTCAAGCCAATTTAGAAACCTCTCCACCAAGCACAGCTCAGGAAATACATTGCCCTGAATCACTAAATTTTAGACATCAGAACATCAAATGTACCTTTTCACAGTATTGAGTCCCTAACTATGGGATTTTTATCTGAAAGGAAATCAGCAGAATGCCTTATTTTAATTTGACCTCCATGTTTATTTAATACTTGAACCTACCAACGCTTGGAACATTTCAAGTTCAGCCTGGAGAAGAGAAGGCTCCAAGGAGACCTTTTAGCAGCCTTATAGTATCTTATCGGGGCCTACAAAAAAGCTGGAGAGGAACTTTTTACAAGAGCATATAGTGATAGGATGAGGGGTAATGGCTTCAAACTGAAAGAGGGGAGATTTAGATTACTTATCAGGAAGAAAGTTTTCAGTACAAGGGTGGTGAGGCACTGGAACAGGTTGCCCAGAGCGGTTGTGGATGCCCCATCTCAGGAGGTATTCCAGGCCAGGCTGGATGGGACTTTGAGCAACCTGCTCTAGGAGGAGATGTCCCTGCCCAGGGCACGTGGGTTGGAACTAGACAACCTTTAAGGTCCCTTCCAATTGAAACCATTCTATGATTCTACAATAAATGCACAGAACCATCTCACCAACAAACAGCAGACATGCCAGGTGTTCAGCAAAGTCTCCATCAGAGGCTGGAAGGATTTGCTGAAACACTGAATTTCCAGCAACACTTTACAGAAGAGGGGCTGCATCCAGCGTATGTGACCCAGAGAGGGTGGAGGTTAGCTGGGAGGGCACAGGAGGAGCAGGGTCCAGCAGGAGGAGATCTAAATGAGGTTCTGCAGCTCAGGGATGGGAGTCCAGGCTGGGGTCCCAGCAGCAAGGCACGGGAGAGGTGCAAAGCTGCTCCCACCCTCCGCACATTTCCTGCCTCAAGCAGAAGAGCGACTGCAGCAGCAAGCGGAGCAGCTGTGGGTTGTTACTGCTTGTGCGCTCCTAAGCTCTTAGATGTTGCCCCACAGGAGAACCTGGGTCCTCAAGGACCTGCCCAGGTTCATCCATCCCCAGCAGCAGTACCAGGCTGAGGGACCCAAGGGCAGGAATCAGAGCAGGGAGCTGCTCACCCCAGCCATCGGGGAAGGACAGGAGCAGCAGCTGCCCCCCCCCCCGGTTCAGTGGTAAAAGGGGTTAATTGTCCAAATCAAAACCAAGGGAGATCCAAGCTTGGGCTTTGAATTAGGAGGCATAAACTTTCTCCCAGGATCAGTCACCCAAACAACAAGATGGAGAAAATTTATATATAACTTCATAGCGAGGGCATGGAGCTGGGAAGGAGACGTGCATTTAAACCCCTGCTCCAGTTAATGCTGATGTATAAAAACTGGAACAACTTCAGGATGTTAAAAAAAAATTGTCTTGGATGTCCATGAAGCAGGGTATCTTCTGGGCTTTAAGGAAGTGCAAATTGCTCCTTGTGTGCTGGTTTTCTTTTCAAACATTACTGCTTTTCTGACATTTAATTCTTTAATACAGATTAATTAATACTTGATTTTTTTCTTTTCTCAGCAATATAGGTCTTACATGCTCGATATCAAGCACTACCTGATCAGTTCCCATAAACTCAGTGCTGTCGTACACCCTGGGTCTCTCTACAATTGCCACAAACTTTATACAATTTTTGTAAGATGGAAAAAGCAGACCCCGCTTGGTGAGAGCAAAATACCAGAAACTGCCATCTCTCTGCTGGCACGGGGATTCACTACCGGGCAGTACACCCAGAGGCACGGGGCAGCGTTGCTCATGGGAGTGAGGCACACCTACAGCAGCACAGCTCGGGCTGTGCCTTCCCTTTGGTGACCGAGGCTTTTTGATAACAATTTTCAGAGATGAAAGAGATGTTTGCATCATCCACGTAGCACAGAGCTGCCCGGCTCCTGTAGAAAACATGAAAGCTTGTAGTAAAACAGGGAGGGGGACTGGCAGTCAGAGCTAGTTATCTAAGCTTGTTATCTATCTTGTTATCTAAGCTAGTTATCTATCTCAGAAATGAGATCCGGAATAGGGAATTACTACCCTCCATCATTTGCTACTTCAGGGAGAGATTTAAAAAAAAAAAAAAAAAAANAAAAAAAAAAAAAAAAAAAAACAAACACCAAAAAAACCCACCCACAAAAAAACAAACCACCAAACTCAGAACAACTAAGTGACAATAACAACATACTTGCCTCTGGTTTACTGCCAGAAAATTTTGGAAAGGGTATTTTCATCCTTCCCAAGCAAGAACAGGTCTGTAGGGCAGCAAGTTTAAGCAGTGCCGTCCCACCAGCTGGTGGTGGGAGCAGGCTCAGCCCAGCTCAGAACATTCAGCAGTCCCCTGTGGTCCACTTTGCAAGTCGCTACTCTTCAGGTACCTCGATGTCTGGTCCCAAGTGTTTTCCCAGAATGAAGAGATGAACCTAAACTGACTCTTTTACACTGCTCTGTAACATCAGTCTCATTAAATCCTTCATCACACCATAAGCAGTGCCTTTTGCAATACACTTGACGATTAAGAAGAAACACTGACGTGGGGCTTTTGCCACCTCACATTTCTACACATGCATTTTGGATGGTCCCAGGCAGCTCGGTCACCCACTGTGTCCCACAGCCACAGCTCAGCACTGGGAGGGGACAGGAGTTCTGGCTGCATCCAGCACCAGACAGGTTATTTGTTTTTACTTTATCAAAGAAAAGGGGAGAAATTAGGGAAAGGATTTTGTGTAGTCTTGGGATGTTAATTACCAACACAACAGGATTTTTTTGAAATCAAGAAAGAAAGAAAAAGCTAAATTTGTACACTCATAGAAATTGGAATTGCCTTCTTTACGTAATCTCCCCTATAGTAAGTCTTAAGAGAAGAAAAAAATATAATTTAATTCTAACCTTACCTTTTAAACAAACAAACAAACCAACACTTGCCTCTGCAATTAACCTTTGGATGTTTTAAGCCCAACCCAGCACAGAACAACAATGGCAGGTACAAGTTTAAGGAGAGCAGAGGGTGAAATTGCTTTTTATTGCCAGTGTACGCTCTCTGTTCCCCGTAACCCCTGGGACGACTTACCTGCAAGGCTGCCCAGCCCCTCCGCCACCTCACCAGCAACGGCACCGCACACTGGGAGCTGGTACTACAGGTGCAGAACACCAATTTGGATCATTCCCAGAGATATTCCCAGCATACGGGTCTGTAATTGAGTATTGTACATCTTCATGTGCTTAAGTATTGATGACTCTGTTCAGTCCAAGTAATTAACAGGAGCTGCTCATAGATTTTTAGTTCCCCGATGCACCAGAAATCAGCCACAGCTGTAAACCTTCTCCAGAATGATCTCTCCAGGATAAAAGACAACATAAAAAACTCCCACTTACTCCATTCAATGAGAAGCTTCACATAATTTTAGATTACAGCTACAAATGAGTGTTGTGTAAGGCTACGGGTACTTTTCACCTCCCTTCAACTTCCTCACAAACAACTCATAGAACTTTCTCAGAACCACAAAGCAAATACAAGCTTAGGACTAAGCTCTTACATCCCTGACTTGGTAAGTAATGTGCAGGGAGCTAGATAAAACTGCAGACACCTCACCTGAGCAAGCCAGGTGCCGTATGGGCTGCTCAGCAGCACTCAGGGCACACGTGCCACCTCCTCTTCTGAGAGCTGAGATCCATCGATGAGACACCACCAAGACAGCACAGCTTCTCTTTGAGCATGAGATTTCAGGTTCTGTACACGGGATCAAGAGTTTTGTGTGGGAAGTGCCTAAAACCACACCGTCCCAGGCTGCTTCAGCTACTTCTATGCCATTCTGACAGCAGAGATCCCCTCACAGCCTAGGGAAAAAACAAAACAAAAAAAACTCCTGGCCTTGCTCCTGAACACACCAAATTAACGATGAAAACCCCAGTAGTACCTGTGCTTTCCGCATTGAATACAGCTGGAATGCAAAACCCATCTTATTTTACACTTGGCAGCAAGTCCTACTCTCAGCCTGACAGCTTTCACACTCAAATGTCAACTCTTCCTCCCATCCAAGTGCTCGTTTCAGAGCTGGCTTGTTTCTCCTTGGCACACAAGCTATTTGCTAATCCAGTTATGACCGTGCCAGAGGCACAGCCCAGCTCTAGGGGGCTCCCCACCACCAGGCAATGAGTGCCCCTTTCTGTAAAATACCAACCTGAGACCTGCCTGAAGCAGCAACTCTGTCCCACAGCAATCCCTCCTGCTGCAGCCTGCTTTTTCCCCCCTTCCCTGCAAGAGCCAAGCTGCTGAAACACAGGAGAACCACCAGTTTCTCCTCGTTACCCACCATCACCAACAACAGTCAAGTTCTGAAGATCTGAAAATGCCACCACCATCCACCCTCTAATCCAGCCTGCTCTTTCCAGAGCACGTCCACCCAAGCCCACGGCACCTCAGGAATTTACAAATCCAGATTTGCTTAAGAATCTCATTCACACTGCCCCTTGGAGCCTCCCTAAATCGCCTGTGACCGCTTGCTCAGCTCCTGCATCCCAACTCCCAGCCCTCAGGCTCTTCTGCTGCTGTCCGTGTTGCTGGGGCTGCTGGGGAAGAGGCCTCAATGTGGCAGCGAAAGGAAACGGGGGGGNGAGCGAGAAGAGAAGGGGGGGGGGGGGGGGAAAAGGTGTCCAATCCGAGTTCCAAAATCTCCACAAACCAGAGTCGTAATTACATCTAGCTGAATTACATTCAGCTACGAGTGTCTCCACACCTATACATTCTGTGCATCTTGGCACATAATCCTAGAGATAGACATACAGGAATATTAGGAATTCTTGAGTTTTTCCACATGAATCATAAAACCATAGAATGGTTAGAGTTGGAAGGGACCTTCAAGATCGAGTTCTAACCCCCCTGCCATGGGCAGGGGCACCTCCCACCAGACCAGGTTACTCAAAGCCCCATTCAGCCTGGCCTTAAATACTTCCAGGGATGGGGCATCCACAACTTCTCTGGGAAACCTGTTCCAGTGCCTCACCACCCTCACAGGAAAGAATTTTTAAGACTCTACTTTATAGAAGGGAGAAACCAGAGCCTGGCCTTAGCTTCAGGCCATGGCAGTGTATCAGGAAACATGGTCACTGGAGTGTGATACGGCTGCAGAACCAGAGGACTGTTGGAAAAGGCACAGCTTAAATTAACTTCTTTATTTTTCACACATTTGCCTATCGGTCTTTCTTACCACCCAAATCAGTCAGCAGTTATGACTCCAAAAGTGACTACTTGAAAAAAAGTCTCAAAAGTTGTAGCATTGACAGGGAGAAGTTAATAATGCAGTTTTGTTTTGTATTACAACTATTTAACATTTTCTTGTTTGAACAAAGGTTTAATTGATTCTAGCATGAGAAGTGTTATCATGGTTGCTGTAAAAATACCTTCCCGTACTTATCCTCATTTTGGAGTCTCATTTATCATGCTCTGAGGCACCCAGAAGCTCTAAGAGTTCATAAGCTTCTCAGGGAAAAAAAGTCTGAGGGAACTTTACAGCTCAAGAAACCAAGAGAACTCCCTCTTGTGGTCTTCTATGTAAACAACCTTAACTACATTTGGAGTTCAGAAGTCTTTCATCAAATATTAACAGAAACTGTAAATAATTCCATTCAATACATCAAGCGTTCTTCCTAGAAAGAATGAGAAAGAGATTGCTTTCACTTTATTTTTATCTACATGGTATTTTCTCGCAGAAAAACCCACAGAGATTTAAAATGCAGTGCTGTCTCCCATATACCACCACTTGAAAGAAAGCCAGGGGGGAGTTACAGAACAAAGTAGATGAACAAACCTAACAATGGAGGAGATGTTAGGTTTATATGGATAAGTGCTATCTAGATCAACACATAAACTGCAGTTCTAAGATGCTCACACTTCATTTTACACAATGCACATAATGGTCTCTACCTTACACACCGATCTTACTCTTCAAAAACCACAGCAGATATGTAGGAACCCATACTCACGACTTCCCACGTAATGAGATTAACAAGTCTGACACAAACATAAAAAGAAATTTTGTGCCTTTATTGGAATGGTGTTAGGCTTTAAATACACCGATTTTGATAACCTGATTATTTGGTTTTTAATTAGAAATGACACTACAGAACTGCAATACTGGTCCAACAGTCTTGTCTTTACTTTTTTTTTTTTTTAAAGCAAGAGATAGTATGAAAACGCACCAAGTAATCAGAAAGCACTAGCAGGCATTGGTTAATCCAAGATAATAGCTTCTTAGTTCCAAAAGCACTCGCATTGTATGGAACCCAGGATTTAGACTGGTCATGATTTGCAAGAACTAGTTGCATGAGTCATGACTTTTTTCTTTTTTTAGTTTACTTTCAAGTTGGTCACTGGTAAATTTTTTTCCTCAAATATTACAGTTTAAGTCATATTTTTCCTCAAAGTATAAAAAAGTATGAAATATAAACAAGCTCCTGCATTGTACCCATGAAAGGGTACAACGGAAGCATTAGAGAGCTGACTATCTACACACCATCAAATCCCACCAAATCTTGGATAATCCATTAATATACAAAATATCAGGGCACAGAAAGAACTAAAATCCACTTTTTTCTTTTGTTACGCACAGGTTCAAATAATCAATCTAAAGAAAAAACGTGATCATTTTGGCTTTCCACTACATCCTCATGTTGAGACACTTATTAAAATTATCCTGCTTAATTGTGTTTGGTCTTTTTCTTATTGTCAAGTCATGTTTGTTATCTTAATACCAGCCATCAGACAAACAAGTAATCAGAAAGACTCCTCCTCCCCACCTCCCTGTCCCTGACCCCTCCAAGGTCAGCTTTAAGACATGACTCCAAACACAGGGTTGTGACGACAGATGCTAGGACCAATCTCTTCATAATCTTTTTTGGTATGGCATACTTGGTAGAATTCAGGCTGTAAAGGGAAGGAGAAAACAAATTTGTTAATGGCACATAATTCTTATCTGAAAATTAGTAACATTTATGCAGCAAACGGCAAAAAAGCTAAATGCAGATAACTCAGAAGTCCTGAAATTAGTATTACATTGTGCATGGCTAAACACAAATGCAAACAATGTCTTTATCTACAAAACTAAAACACACCATTGAACAACTCGCCCGCAACTGTAATCGAGCTTTTATTTGCTCTTTCAAATCTTTAAAGCCTAATTCAAAGTCTTCAAAGGCGGGTAGGGAGGGCGTATTTGCTACCCAAGGCCTATCAGAAATCCCCTGATTGCATTTAATATGAAGTGAAGGAGAGACAAGAACTCCAAAAGCAGACCCAGAACAACTAAAAGTTGCTCAGCTTTATCGCTAACTTACTGTGGAAGCAAGCATTGATCCTCCAAACCAAACAGCGTATCGTTGCATATGGTGTGTAATGACTTGTACATCAATGGGCTTAGGCTATAAAAGACAAGAAAGAAAAGAAATACATTAGAAGTCACTTTTGCTGGTAAAAGCTTCAATCTTTTGTTAAAAGGAGTGTATATTGCAAGCTTACTTTTTACAAATTAGTATTTTCTTAAATACTGGGTGAGTTTACAATTATAGCATCAGATTCTCTTGTACAACCCAGATTAAGAAATAGCGCTTGCTTACAAATCACTAGTTACTGATTTTATCAGACATTAAGAGATACTTGCATTCACACCAATTTTCTCCCAAGAGCTCCAATACAGTGTTCCTCTCCAATTATCCACCTTCTATTTTCTGCTGAATTTCTCGAGGGACTGTTTATTTTTGCAGCTGTTAGATCCATACTACTTACCCCTTTCAAAAAAACACTTCAGAAAGTTAATTTTTAAGTTTCATGTTATTATTTCAACAAAACAACACTTGCAGATCTAGGACTAACACAGTCACAGTCATGCTTTTCAGAACTACAACAGTCTTTCTAGCCAGCTCTTTCCCCTCCATACCCACACAAATCTTCATTCCTTACTCCTTATCAAAACTGGCAGCATATGTAAGTTTCAGAAAGCAGTTATTTGGGTTTTTTCAGTACAGCCCACTGAAAGCTGAACAGTTTGAAACAGTATCTAAAACATCATTTGCCACAGACCCGCAAAATTCAAGTCAGTGACTACCTGCAGTGGCCATTACTCTGAAGTACCAAATCAAATTTCCTAATTCATATCCTGCTTCCTTAAAAGTGGTAAAAGTCTCGCAAGGAGAACTAAGAATAAAATAGGTTATCTGAACCAAAGAACTGCATGTAACTGAATTTTCAGAGTTGCCTATGTGGCATATTACGAAACCATACTGGGAGTTTATGTATTGTTTGAGCTCATCTACCTAGATTACTACTCAAAAAATACATGAGGAAAGTCACTTCAGTCTTGCCTTAAAAGGAAAAAACATAAAATAATTTATTTCTCTGCTGGTATCTTATGTATGCAGAGTCAACGTCCACAGAAAAAAATGCAAAGGTTATATCAGAGGTTAAAAGCAGAAAGAACATTAAGGATCATGCAGTTTAGTGAAACACTAAGTCACTTCGTAGGATAGTTTGGGTGGGAAGCAACCATGATGTTTCTAGTTCAGCCTCCTGCTCAAAGCAGAGTTGGTTATGAGGTCAGAAGTTAGATGAGATTTTTCCAGCTGAATCTCAAAAACCTCCAAGGATGGAGACTGTACAACCTCTCCAGGCAGCCCGTTCCAATGCCTGATTATCCCCACGATAAAAAAGTTCCTCCTTTTATCCAAGTTGAATCTTTCATTCCAATGTGTATCTGTGGTCTCTCATGCCCCCATCACTCGCCACCACCAAGAACCTGGTCCCACTTTCTCAATTATCTTCCCACATGTACCATGGGGCTGCTATTAAGACTCCCAAAGCCTTCTCTTCTCTAAACAAGACAGCTTCCCCAGCCTTTCTCCACAGGACAAATGCTTGAGTCCTCTGACTACCCGGGTGGCTCGAAAATGATCTTGCTCCACCTCTCAGTTCAAAAGACCAAGGATAATGATTTACAACAAATCAAGCACACAAAAGCTTGGTACTTTTCTGCAGCACCAAGGACAAAGAAGAGCCTGAGGAATGACCAAATGCTTTTATGTAACAGGCGTAAGTCCCATCCTTTTGTCAAGCGAGATTGATTGTTCAATAATAAAGGACAAGCAGCGCAAGTGCACACCCGGGAAATAGTACTACAGCTTCCTACAATTAAAGGATTACATAAACATTCTCCAATACCAGTCTACAATTTTCCACAACATACAAGTGTCTAAAAACTTCTATAAGAACTTTAAATGAAAAGACATTTCAACAAACAAAGAGCGCCATTGCAATATGTTATTTTCGCACTTTCCAGGTAACACGGGAGAGAAAGATGCTGGTTAAAAGCATGAGCTGCAAGAACTGACCTTCAGTCTGCCACCACTAAGTTCTTCACTAAGTTTCAGTCTGGCATCAACGGTCCTTTTCAAGTCTCGCTGTAAACGGCGACCGAAGTCCCTGAACATGGTTGAGCCTCCAGAGAGGACAATATTCTGTTTTGAGTAACAAAAATTATTAACTGCTTGTGAAAACATAAGGCTCCAATTCTACCGTGTTCTTAATGGGGTAAATTCATAAATGCTTAAGAATTCTTAAATTCTAAAGATAGTTTTTAAAATTGCAGTTAACAGGTCTGCTTTTACTTTAAGTTTTAAATTATCTAACACTTTAGCACGACAGAATATGAATTCACAAAGAGGTTGCCACATCATAATTGGCTGTGCTTTAAAATTCATTTATATCTTAGTACATCTCGCTTCTTTCGCCCAGATTTATGTTTCCCTTATTTCTTTTTCTTTCAAATAAAAGTTTCAGTAATGAGACATCATGTTCTGAAAAAGTGTTAGTGAATAACAAAGCCTTCATAGTCAAATATGCAGAAGGCTTTCTGGAAAAACAGGTCATTTTGGTGGTGGTGTGTTGTTTTTCCTTTTTTTTTTTTTTAAAAAAAAAGTTTCAAATACACATTTCAATATAAAGCACAAAACTTCTGAAAGGGGTATTAAAAAAATTCATTATAGCTACTGACCTTATACAGAGGACGTCTAACATCAATGGGACAATTCTGAATAACTTCATCTACTACTTCTGAGATTGGTTGTGTGAAGTCAGGATTAGCAAACTGCAACCAAGAATAAAAACAGACGAGTCAGCATGTAGAACCACGTATCACCAAGGGAAGGGGGCAAAGAGAAAAAGGGAAAAGAAAAAACAACCCTACTATATCCAAGATGTCACGAAAGCTAATAATGAAAATAGTGACCTTAGATATTTTTGCTGCCATACATAAACGGTTTGAATGAGTAATAAATGTACAGTATCTATTTTGCCAGCTATTCTCTTAGACAGTTTTTCTCAATGGTAACAGGTCAAAGAACACATGCCTTTGTCAGATGCTGAACATCAGAGCAAAACAGTGTAACATGAAAAGAGATGCAAGAGGAGAATGCAGAGAAGGATTAGGGGACTGGCCTTTATTTCCTTTTAAATTTTCCCAATGCCAGAAGAAAAACTGAGGGCAAAAATGTAAACAACAAAATATTTAGAAACTTGACTTTTCAAGAGACAGGTAAGAAAACAGGGCACGATGTTGTAAGACCTGGAACTTCTAAGAAGAATAAAATACAGGTTTAGTAATCCATCTGCTTTAAAAACTCCAAATACAGTACTTTGTTTAGACATCAACCTGAATTTGTATAAAGATTATTAGCAATCAGGAATCAAAACCAGATTGACTTACAGCAATAACCACTATCTGTTTACAAATAAGGAGAAATATAAGTCAAGATAAATACTTTATAATACTACTTATATGCTGTCTTCTAAAATGAACCTAAAACAAAAACCACAGACAATTCAAATTAACTTACCTCAGGATGGAAGAAAATCTCTGGCCCCAGGAATCTCTCATAGCCCACATCAATGGTAAATTCTTTCTTTGAGATAGCATTAATTCCAGTATACTGTTTAATCCATTTTGTACCATCTGTATCATACTTGTTAAATTCTTTTACTAAGTCAGGGCAAACGTAACTAAAGCGTTCCTGAAAATTGAATATGTACAGTCAGACATATCTTAAGTACAGCAGAGAAGATGGTATGAACTTTAAGTAAGTGTAGTAATTTAAGCTTTTAAGCATAAGAGTTTTAAATGAGCAGGTACAGAACAGGCATCAGAAATGGGTGAACTGCCATTTACTGTATACAGTTAGATAATGGCTCTGCTACCACAAATCATTTCCGTGCGTCACTGAAAACAGTGCATCTTGCTGAGCTGAATTATTTTTCTTCTATTTCTCCTCTAAACTTCTACAATGGTGGGAAATGAGTTCTGAAGTAGATTAAAGAATTGCCTTAGAAACAAGGTTGAAGTGTACTTTAAGCCAAATGTCTTTTGGAATAGCTTTGTACAACAAAGAAGAACATATCAACATTTAGATAGAATAGGAGAGTAATTACAGCTACTTACATTACACACCCCACCAAGAACATTTCCTACTGAGTATTACCATGATAATAATAAGGGAAGGGAGGAGAAAGGGGAAACTACAAGCAAAGAGTGAAATTCTAGGCCAAATTGAGTATAACCTGACTTTATACCTTAAGTTTAAGGTATTTCATGTCAATATATTATTTAAACATTTTTGTATTATTTAGAAACAGAGCACCATTACTTGGCAGGATAATGATTAAGAGATTATTGTATTTTTCAAATAGGTATCAAGGTCCGATCTAAAAATAACCTTAACATCTGCAATGTACACGTTACCTTCACTGCTTTAGCTGTTTCCAAGGATTGCTCAGGAGGAATTCCTACTTCTCGCTCCCTCAGCAACTGCTGAATGAAGTATGTTATATCCCGTCCGGCAATGGGAATGTGTTTGATACAGCTGCCAATCACGTATCCTTCAGCCTGTACAGAAAATTAATTGGGAGAAAGATACTAGCAAGAACTCCTTTCAACAGAGCTAAGGAGGGACAGGGAAAGACAGAGTCTAAACTCCTATTCACTACCTGCGATTGTTGAGATGGAAGCCCTTTAAGACTGGCTCATTTAATTACCAGGAATCCAATTGTTCAGTAGCCTTATTTCACTTGTTAAAGTGTTTCACTTTGCACTGGTTCATAATTCTCAAAAGGTTAGGAGGAACAGAAAGGTCACTAGTACATAACACAGACGAATAGCTATACTCGCTATTCCTTGCCCTTTGTTTTCTCTTCAAAATGAGGTTACTCTTACCAAAAAGGTCAAGGACCCTTGTATCGTGAAATATTATTTTAGAATAAATGATGTGGCTTTCCAGTCACAGCCACTGATGTAAGACGTTACAATCCACATGAACCAAATTAATTTTCTGAAAGCAGGGAGAAAATGCATCATTTCAGCAGATTAATTGAGATGGCTTAGAATATCAGCCTGGCCCACACTCATCCATCATTTTACCCTTGTAAGTCATGCTCGTGCTGGTTGCCAGTGTCAGAGCATTAAAATTATCTGGTCTAAACACAGAAACCAGAAGTGTTCAAGGCCTTCAACCTCACCAGGCCTGCTACATCCAAACAGATGCATCCAGGTATCACACTAAGATTAAATGCTTAAAGTTTCCTCTATACAGCATAGAAAATTCATTTTATGTGAATCTAACATAGAAAATAATGAAGTCATAGAAAATGTGCCACTGTTGTTAGCTTCACTACAAGAGACATGTGTTTAATTCCTCTTTATTATAAAAGTATATTATTGTTGTCAGCTTGTTCAATAGGTTTAAAAAGTCCAGAAATTAAGTGAATGCCACTCTAACAAAGGAGCTTAGTGTTTCAAGTGATATAGAATACCTACTCTTAGCTCAATTAAAAAAACAACCAACCACCAATAAACAAAACAAATCCACAAATGAGGAAGAATTCCACTGTTTTAAAGAGCAATTTGAACCACTAAGTACATTTTAGAATTTTACCTATAAAGAGTTTGAAATATCAATTGTTCCCTACGTCTTAATAAAAATATGCCATTTTGGATGAACAGTCTGAACAAGGATTTTGCCACTAGGTTCCACCAAACTTAGTAACAAATTGCTACTTCACGGCACATGTTTGATCACCAGCAACGCTTGGTGTAACAAATCATTTTTAAAAATTGAGGTTACTGTAGCATGATAAAGCTTTGTACAGATTTTATTTTTAAAAAATTGTAATCTAACTTCAGTTTGAAAAGAAAAATGCACCTGGTGCCTAGACACGCATTTAACTTCCCAAGGAAAGATGGGCAGAGAGACATATTACCAGCCACTTGAAATAAAGAACACTATTAAATATTCCAATCATAAAGTTTCAAATAAATAGCTCTGTAAAAATACATATCCACAGCAAAAGCAATAATTTGTTAAGAAGCTGCAGCTGTAAATGTTAGTTATTTAATAAAACATCGCACGATCGTACTAACTTTTCCTTTTAGCAATTTGATACATTGGAACAGATATTCAACATCGATTAACCTTAAGTTTCGGGTTTTTTTTCCCACTCAGGTAGGAGCTTTTTTCTTTTTGCCTGTATCACTGATGTATGATAGCACACTACTAAACACTGTCAACAGAGGGAGAAAAATTGTAAGCAACACTACATTTGCTTTCAAATATTTTATAATCTTTCTATTTCACATATGAATTGTCTGGATTAGTGCAAAACGTTTTTGAAATTTGACTACTGTAAAGCAAATATTTCCCTCATAATAGCAAAATAAACTGGAAATCCGATAAAGCAAAAGAATTTCACTGAGACACTTAGCACACACTTGGCCAATCACCTTTGAAGATGAGCCACTGAAGGACTATATGCCCTGACAAACTCATAGCGCAGAAAAGTTTGTTGGGGAATTTCAGCACTACAAAATATCGTTTATTTTGTAAAAAAAATAAACCCACACTCACAAGCCCAGAATTTATCTGACAATTTTTGAAGATTCCCAGCTATACTTCAGTCTGTGTAAACTTCAGAAAAGTTACAGGACAAACTGTTCTCCAGATAAATTGTTTTTATAGGTTTGATGTAGACTTACAACAGGAATAACGTGGGTGACACCATCGCCACTGTCTATAACTGTGCCAGTCAGCGTTCGTTCTCCTACTTGTCTTGACGTCCAAGACGCAGCTAAGGCAAGGACAGCCTTGTGAAAGAACACACAGCAAAAACCAAATCTTAATAAAAGCACTGCATTGCAGGTCCCACCTTCCCACTACCCCTTCCAACAATACCCAGACTGATGCTCTCGTGGTAATTTACAGAGTAGAAACTCATTCAGTAATATTATGTGGTACACAACAGCTTAGAAAAAAGACCACACAAATGTAGGCTCTGACTCTTAATGCTTTTTTTAGCCATGTTCAAACACCTCTTTTGCTACTTCATATGGAGGGGGATTCAATTCTTGGCCTAAAAACACTATTATTATGTGACTTGTAGTGGTTTTTTTTTTTATTATTACTATTTATTTATGATACAACAGATACTATAACTCTACTGCTTCGAGATCACTTGCTACACAGGTTAACAGAGGAACAGCACCCAGCCAACATACCACAGAACCAACACATACCAAACACCCGGTGGTGAAACTTCTAACCAAAAGTACCTAAAAGCATTTCAAACACCACTCATAAAATGGATTTCTCTATGAAAGGTGTATCTCAAAGAGCAACACTGTAGTCCTACCTTTCAACAGCCCTGCCCTTACCTGAACAGCAATATATAGCCCTGGAACATTGAAAGACTCGAACATGATTTCAGCAGTATATTCTCTATTTTCTGGAGTATTTAATGGAGGCTCAGTCTGTCAGATAAAAGGAAAAGAAAAAAAAAGAAACAAAACAACAAATAAACCAACGCGTGTTACTTAAATTCAAATCAAACACTTAAGATTATTTTTAAGTTTTGAAAGATGAGCTATTCAACAACAGAGTGTAAAAATAATAATGTTCAAAGGGTGCTTTTAAAAGCAAGTAGTGCAATTAGGAAAATCTAGAAAGTCCTCTGACAATACCAGAATTTATGTCCTCTGCATTTCAAAAACACAAGTGGTGCAATAAAAACGTTATAGTAATTACTGCTTAAGAATTATACTGAAGGTCCCCTTTGTGGGTTGGTTAGCTCTTCAGAAGCTTAGATTTCACTTGAAAGAATCAAGAATTATTAACCTAAAAATGTCAAAGGATGCAGTTTAGCACATTTAAAGAACAATTATTTTTTAAAAAAAGTCTTAGTGACTCAGTAAAGTAAAAAGCTGTTTTTCTTCAGAAGACAATCACTATAAAACAAGTTGATATGATCAGCTGCAGAAATGTACTCAACTAAGAGAAGCTAGTGACAGCATATGATATACTATTATAGTAATTATAGTAATCAGTAATTTTCATTAAAATACCAAACAATTAATATTAAGTAAAAAAAAATACCACTCTTCCATTGCGGTAACTATGTAATAAGAGGCTAAAAAGAGGAGGGAGCCTGACTCTCCACAAAGTTGACAGGACAAGGTGCCAGAAAAACTGCAACAAGGAGCTTCCTAAGTAGATGTTAGGAGGATAGAAGGATAAAAAGATAAAAGGCAAAAGGATAAAAGGTAAGAATGGCCAAATATTGGAAAAGTGGCCCAGAGTTGTTTCAGCATCTTTATCTTTGGAGGTATTCAAAGCTTGGCTGGACACAGCCTTGAGCAACTGGACCTAATTAGACCTGGTTCGAGAAGAGGCTACATTAGATGAGACGTTCTTCAGTATGGCCAACACCTCTAATTCCAAACTTGCTCTATAAACATCACACTAAAACAAATTGCTTATTTCAACGACTCTAAATAAAATACTAAAGAATGGCAGATGCTTCTGAATAACATTAACCTTAATTCAGGTCTAACAGAAATAGAACATTCAATTCTTTTTATTTCACATAAAGTATGTCTAGACTGGTTTGGTGTGTTGTTTTTTTTTCTATCCAGGATGCAGCACTGTAAAACCAAAATAATTGTAATAACGTCCTTAATTCAGGTCTAACAGAAATATGACATCCAATTATTTTGATTTCACACAAAAAAAAAAAAAACCACCAAACAAATCAGTCTAGACATACTATCCAGCGGGCAGCATTGTAAAAACAAAATAACTGTAATAATATCAAGTCAAAACACACAGGCAGGGTTTTGTCTCAAAAATGCAAACATTTTTACTGAATTCAATGGGTTAAGTAATAGAAAAGAAAAAGGATAGAACAGACAATTCAGAATGAAATGAGAAAATAAATGAAGTTAACACATCAGACACACTGACATCTTTAGAAGATTAAAGGACCTGGACACAATAAGACAGGTCAAGAAAGTTTCAGGTAGTTGATATTTACTTTTCAAGATGAGCATATTCTTATTTAAGAATTATTACTTAAATCAGCACAAACATTCCTACTAGTCATACGTGATTTCCTAAGTAGGACATAATTTTACCTACCAAGAGAAAATAATGATCCTCAGGTTCTGCCCTTAGATACTTAAAGATTACTTGCTCCATAAACCTCTCCATCAAGTCCCAGTCGTCAACTATACCATGGCGGATAGGCCACTGTGCATAAGAACATCAAAATATAATTGGAAACAAAAGGAAAAAAAAAAGAAAAAACAACAATCAGTGTTTTCAAGTGCAATAAAAGTAGACAATCTACATCTGCAAGAAACCTTGCATTAGGTTCACCCTGTCTCGGTCTGACATCTAGTTGAAATTCAAAGTCCAACTTTGAAAGGCAGAGACAATACATGGCACTTTTCTCAGTGCAATGGAATGGTGGCACTAGGATAAACCAGAGGTTCCCCTTCACCCAGTATCCTGACTCCCATGATGCTGATAAAAAATGCCAAGGAACAGGAAAGAATGTGACATTTACACTAAACACTCTCCCAGCCTCCCTCCACTTCAAAGGAAATAGATATTCACATACATTTCTGCAAATTCCCACAAGCTCCCGAAGGTCAACAAAACTAATACCAAACCTTATTTTCCATTAGAACAGAGTTAATAAGAAAATAAGATTAAAGTTAACCAGAAAACACTCTTAAGCAGCCATTTACTGTATAGCTGATGCTTTCTAAAAAGTACTGGAAAATTTTAAACATTTCTCTTATTACCTTGGTTGCATAAGTTGGTTTTTCTATTGCTTCATCCCCGATAAAGAAGTCTAAATCATCAACACCTTTCAAAACCCTCCTTTGTGCTTGATCGACCACTTTTGCTGATTCTTTGATAGCAATACCTTTAACAGAAAATACAAACAATAGTGTAATTCTATATCCTGCACAATACAAACAAAAAAAACCCAACCCAACATTCAAAAATAGGAACACAGTACAATTGCATTCATCCTCTGTTTCAGGCATAAGGACTGAAAAGCCAAATAAAGCACTGATAATATTAATTCCAACCACAGATAAGCATAATTAGGATTTATAAAGTAACACAAAACAGATCTAAAACAGATTTAACTGTTAGACACTCAAAGTGCAATCAGGGAGATAAAATATAGAAAGAATCACTGATCGGGTATCTCTACAGATCTCATTTTATTCAACCAGTGTGCTAATTTTTTGCACACTCCACTAACGATATTTTTTTAAAAACCTTTATAAAGAACAAGACAGAAAACATGTTGCCATTACATAAATGGACATTCTACTTCACTTGCACCCATTTGGTTTCTGGATATATTATGAAAAAGCGAGACACGGCACACAAAAGGGGCTGAATAGCAACTGAATAAGCAAAAACACGTAGCAAAAGCCAGGAAGGAAGAAGTAGGAGAAAACATAAGGGATACAGAACTAGAACATTGGACAGGAATAGAAAGTGCATTTTTAAAAGGATGGATGGACCCATGATGCGCTTTTAGATGCTTTAAAACAAATTTTCATAAAGAATATGTTCAACTTCTTTCTTTCAACCCTACTCTTACCATTAAGAATAGGATCGAGAATTTCATTTAAGACAGACTTCACTTCAAGGAACAACTGGCAAGAGTTAAGAGCTCATGTCTTGGCCATTTATTCCTTCCATGCTAATTACTCATCATAAACAAAGCAAAAAGTTTTTATCAGAAAAAATACTTGGTAAGACTAAACACAGAATCCTGGAAAGATGGTTCAGTGATTATATATCACAGGAACACAGATGTTCCTTTTCTTTATCTCTTTCATCAGCCTTCTGGCTAACAGAGCTACAGTGCCTGTAGTACCTGCTGTATGTTTTCAAGTCTTCCAAATTGCCTTTAAAGTACAATCCATTACACAAATGAGGAAATTCATATATAAGAAGCATTAATATCAGCCTCAGTTATTCAAAGGTCATGCTCCGAAAGCTCACAGGCAGAATTATTTTTCTAATTCTCACCTTCACTAAGAAGTTCTCTTTGCTCACAACTAAAATTAAAAAAAAAAAAAAAGTTAT
>VZRU01008256.1:185078-198467 GCA_013398155.1 Pedionomus torquatus
CTTCTCTGGGCAACCTGTTCCAGTGCCTC
This sequence comes from Pedionomus torquatus, assembly GCA_013398155.1. Lineage (NCBI taxonomy): Eukaryota > Metazoa > Chordata > Aves > Charadriiformes > Pedionomidae > Pedionomus > Pedionomus torquatus. The sequence goes on from VZRU01008256.1 coordinate 185,108, forward strand.
GCCACCCTCACAGCAAAGAATTTCTTCCTAATATCCAATCTAAATCTCCCCTCTTTCAATTTAAAGCAGTACCCAGGTCCTGTCACTACACTTCCTGACATAGCGGAAGAATAATGACCACAGCAGCAAAAGACATTCCATTTAACAAATCAAAAAGCATCTTGAAAATGGGCTTAAGACAACCGAGAAATGCAAGAGGAAAAGAACTATACACCTTCACATACCCAGCGTTCAGGTTGTGCTACAGATACATACATCACTTCCATTGGCATGATTCAAAAAAGATTTTAGGCTGTATAAAGCAGCAGTAACTTTAACACACCACANGAAATGCCTTGTAGGAGAAGTTACTTAAAATCTGTTAAACCTGACCTTGTCTGTACCGCACTGCAACAGTTGGGAGGAACCCTGCAAAAACCTTGACTTAATACTGATCAAAAGGAATGTTTACTGAAAAAAAACCTCAGAGGTGAAATAATATAAGTAATAATAATAATAATAAAAAGAAACTAAATACCAGAAAGAAATTCACATCTCGTAAAGAGATCAGCTTTATGCACTCTACATGCCTGAACTCAGGGTATGCAACTCAGACTTCGCAGACTCAAATTAAAAGATTAAGTTTTCTTAAGTATCTAGTTCCTAAAACAGGTATCAAGACTTCCACAATCTGATGCTTCTATAACCTGTCACACAGAATAAAACTGTTTGCTGAACCCACATTGAGAGGTTTTCAGTTCCACAAGAAAATTAGTAAGAAAGCCAGCAAATACTGACTCACCCCATCTGCCTTCCCCTGCAAATCTGGGACTGTGGCACACAGATTTTAAAGCTAAGTCTACAGAGGAACCTTGGAGCCTCAAGTCTACATAAACTCACCAACAGATCAGAAGCAAAAAAGATAGAACTACTGGATTACTAAACTTGGTATTTTAAAGAAAACAAACGCTAAACTGTTGCAGGTAAGGGGCTGTTTAGCCACTTGTGGTGCACACACAGCCAGCAGACTGAAAGGAAAACAGTCAAATGAAAGATGCATTTTACATAAAAAGCCCATATTCAGACATAAAAATCAGCATATCTAAAAATACTCTGGCCTACTCAGCAAGAAGTCTCCTGACTCATGGGAAAAAGAGTCACATTTTTAGGCTTAAGAAAACCAAAAAAAAAAAAAAACCCCACGTGGCTACTGGTCTCTGAATATTAAAGGATTATAGCTGCAAGTCTCCAATGTAAGGCTTCACATCTCTTAAGTGTGCCCAGACTTCTTTGCCACACTCCCCTTTCTGCATCAGGAATGCCACTGTGGCTTACCATGGGTCAGGGCAGGGGAGGGACCCCCGGGTACCCACTGCCCCTCCAGCTCCGTGCTCACAGGCACAGCCACCCTCCTGCAGTATTTATACTGGTATTATTGGGCTCTTGACAAGAGCTTGGGCTGCCAGGGACTACAGGAATACATATGAAAAACAAGCTTAATGTTTGTTATAATTTAAAAAACCCTCCACGTAGATACTCTTGAATTAAAATAGAGTTTAAAAAAGCAACAGGTGAGACAAAAAAAAAGGTAAAATACAAATGAGTAAAAATTGATGAAAAATTACAGCTCTTCAAACACACAAATCTACTAAAAGAGGGAAATTTTAAAAAATTAATCTTTTAAAAAACTAACTTTTGCAAAGATAAGGCTTTATTCACACCGATCAAATCTACTCTACCACTGTCACTTGAAGTAAACATTGAAATGACATGAAAAAGGATACTACAGGCAAGCTACATTTCACAAGTATACAGTCTCCACAAGTAGTTCATACAGAGCAAAGTGTCTGACTAACGTATGATTCACAGGGGAATGAGGCACACCCTGTCTTCTTCAGTCCCTGCCACTACAGGAAGGAAAAAAAAAATCCTGATATTAAAGATATCATAAGGCAGTACCAATATTTGATCACAGTTTTCCAATAAATCATAGCTTGCTACACATCAACTTTCCATTTCCAAACTGGTGCTTGCTACATAGCACAGAGTAGCAGGAGCGACTTCCATGGAGACAGGCAGGCACATGCCATTTAATGAGACATGAACTCAGCTTTCCCACACTGAATTTGGGGCACTCAGCAGTAAGAGAGCAATGCACTGTACAGATCAGTGTGAAAGTATAAGCAGATTTCTATTTAAAAAAAAAGAAGTAACACAGAACTGATTTACAAAATCCCACGGGTGAAAACCTGAATTCAACCTTGATAATTCAAATGTTTTCCTTTATTTCTCCATGTTTAGTTACCCAAAGTTTTCTTTAAGCCTATTAGCCTGTTTACAGGGGGGGAGAGGAAGCCACAAAAAATTTTGTTGGATAATCACGACCTTCAGATTTGCTTTAGAAGATAAGCTACAAGGTCTCCATACATAGATGTATGTAGAGAATCATATACATAAACATTCTATACACACCCCTCAATACTATCTATTGATAGACATATATACTGTGCTGATATTTCCCAGTGACTTCCTTGCAACATCTTCTCCAAAAGGCAGCGAGGTCTCATACACCATGCTCTGGCCTATGCAGATGTTACAATACAACAAACAAAATACAACTTTTCATAGGGGACATTCATACCACAAACAGGGTGGGAGTAGCAACTAATGAAGGTTCCTTCTAAGTTAACTCTACTAAACCACATCTCAGCTATCAGTGGAGAAAATACCTCTAGAGATCTCTAGGGTCACATCCACCTCAAACTCACACCCTGAAATCACAAAGCAGCTCTGGACTAATGTACCTGAGAGATCTCTGGAAGGACAGCCAAAAGGCTCTCCACAATGTTCTTGGCTGTACTAATGGGATTTCTTCTATGTGCTCTCTCAACTAGAATAGATGCTTCTGAGGCTATGACATGAAAGCAATGTCACTTGAAGGTTATTTATGTATTAGTCACGCAGATAATTTTAAAGCCACAGGAAACAGCACTTAGGGTAAGAACTTCTAATGAGAACGTCATTAACAGAACCTCCATCTGCAAACCACAAACCATGACCATGTGCCTTTGCTCTCCTTCTTTCCTGTCCACAACAGATGTCATCCTGTAAATATTCTCCCAAGTTATACATCCTAGTTCTAGCACAACCGCAGTTTTAACTAAGGGCCGAGGAATAGGGGGACAACCACTTCACAGACAATGCTTTTGTTTAGGTGCTCTGAGAAGTACAACAGAAACAGGGTGGCCCAATGCGAGTTGCACCCTCATCATTTTGCTGGCTGCTCCACGGAAAGACACAAGTTAGATAAGCACAAGCAAAGACAAGCACTAGAGGAGAAATGCCACCTGGTCTTCAACTTCTGTAGAGCAAACCCAGGTTACAGCCTACCCCTCAGCTACTTCTAATGACCTGGACTAAAAGCAATTTCATGCATAGGAAACTTTTTTTAAATGCACAAACAGCAATAAGATCTACCTCCAAGACTGGCCTCACTGGAAACTCGCAATAGAACTTTAAAAACGAACAAACAAAAAGAATCACCTTTCTGTAGGGAGGAAGGAATGACAAACCTGAAACTCTCCTGGAAAGAAGGTCAGGACTAGGCTGAAATAAGAATGGTCTCTTTTTGGTTTACATTCAAGATGCCTCACGTTAGAAAAAAAGAAAAAAAAATATATATATAGTTGTTTTTTTTTTCCAGAGGGCTTTCACGATTATGTTTGTTCATCAAATTGCCGTCTCTTCACCATGGTTCTGTACGACTGTCCACCACCTGAGCCACAGCAAACCTTCTGTGCAAGCTCTCACTTCAAACTCAACACATTCATTGCCTTGGATCTTACCTTGCAGATGCAATGGGCTTCCCAAGCACAATAACCTGCACAGCATCCACGTCAGCTTGGAGTGCTTAAGTCCTAAAGTTCTGCTTTGATGTATACACAGCCTGGGCACCACGTCCAGCAAGGCTTCTGTAACTACACACACCTCTATGAAGTCCTAAGAGAAACCCATCCAAGGGGTCATGCTCCAAGCAAGTCTGACATTCAGTGATGGGGTAAGGCTTTACACAAAGTTACTGAATTTATTTATTTACAAAATTTCAAGCGTTACTTATATCTTTAAATTACTATTAAGTAAAAAACATTATTATGAATGGCTCAAGATAAAAGATCCAAACCCAAGAAAGGTTATTTTACAATGTCACTAGTTCAGCGTTCCACAGCAGGCCACTGTGTGAAGGCATTCAAAATAGTGCAGATGCAACTTGAATTCACCAAAGCACGTAAATTCTTCATTGCAGGTACGCATACAACAGTCACATTTCATTGCTGACTAAGTTACCTTAACTCTAGGAAAACTGTAATTGAACAAGGTGTAGAAAGCACTAAAGAAAAGCTCAGAAAGCAAAGAGATTCTAAGAACACACACAGAGTAATATATTCAAAAGGTCAGGAAATAAGTCAAACTGCAAAAATTCCAAGTTTTTAAGCAGAATGGAAAGGGATTCTGCTCTTCAGTTCCCAGCTCCTTACAGATGGTCTGCCCATCAAAGACTTCATCTAAAAGGGCTTAATATCCTTTCCTGTTTTAACTGGACAAATTTTACACAGACAGAATTTATAAGACAGTTACAGTGGTTTTACTGTCTGACATGTTGGTAACAAAAGTGCTTTAAAAAGAAATTAAAAACTTCTCAAACACGGAGGATCTTCATATGTAGAGCCTGAGGTGACTGAAAAGCCTGAACAAGTCTTTGTTATTTGTTGCTTTTCTTCTATGGTACATGAGACTGAAAACCCTACAGAGTATTTGCTTTTCAAATCCCCATAAAGAAAAATAATGAGAAAATGATGGTGAAAGAGGAAAAAAACATCCTGCCCCTTTAAAAAAGGTCCCAGCTCTAGCATCAGGTGCAAATTGGTTAAGCAGCAGCAGATCAGAAATCCCTTAAGGAACTGATTATATTAGGAAAATGGGACTTGTATTAATAAATTAGTTTACTATCTCTCGTCAAACGACCTTGATAAAACACAAGATAGCAAAAGACTTTGAAATCCGTCATGCCTTTCATATTTTTAGCTAAAATATGTATTACTTTTACACATCACTACCTTGCATTTTTAAATAGCAACTGCTCCTGTCAAGTTTTAAAACACTTGTTGATCAAAAATGTTTTAAGTAATCAATAGTGAAAGCCAAAGAATTAGCTCTATAAATGGAAAAAGCACTCAAGATTAGAAGTGCTCTCAGATGAAGAATCTTGATAAACTGTAGATGAGACACATGAAGGGATGGTAAAGGGGGACATTTCAAAGACATTCGGGATCCCTAGACATCACAGATGTTACAAATCCATCAGTCTGCAATTTTGGCCTCGGATTTAACTGCATTACTGCATATCTGAAACTATTTTCTTACAATATTTCCCCCCCAAAATAGCAGTCCACTCAAACAAGAGCTTTCACCTTGACAACAAATACTTCTTCACCACACACCTGCCACAGTAAAACAAACCATAAGCAGATGGAAGTAGTGTGCAATTTAAAAGTAAGCTCAAAAGAATCTTGAAAGATAAATGCTTCTAAGTAACATTTTTTTCCAAATATGAAAAAATACACCTCTAAAGAGTTAGCTTATCTTTAGAAGTATCTATACTTTTGTCTAGAGTATTTATCCAGTGCTGCTTTTTATCAGCAGCTACATCTACAACCCAAAGCACAGACACGACTGTCATATTTACTAGTAAAAATCTAGCTGAAAGCTAGAGGGCTTTTAGCAAAAAAACCCACAAAGTCATGGCCACAAAGAGCCAGAGCAGAACCCTCCATGTGCATGATTAAGAAGGACACAGAGGCAACAGCTGCCTGTGCTACATGACAGGCAGAATAAGTTCACACAGGTTGTAATGAGAGTCTCCAGGTGACAACTTTTACACCAGTCTGTGAGACAGAGAGAGCTAACCACATTGTGCAGCTTCTAATTTTACCAACGTGTGGATGGAGTAGAAGTTGTGCTGGGGGAGGTTTAGACTGGGTATTACGAAGAATTTTTACACTGAGAGGGTTAAGCATCAGAAGAGGCCGCTCGGGGAAGCCCCTGAGTCACCATCCCTGAAGGTATTCAAAAAGCAGGTAGACCTAAGGCTTCAAGGTATGGTTTAGTGATGGGGTTTGCCAGTTTTAGGTTGATGGTGGGACTACATGATCTGAAAGGTCCTTTCCAACCTGGGCAATTCGATGACTCTGCATCTACTTTAGAATTTGCTCTACATTTACTTGCATTACAACCTTAGGAAAAAAACCATAAACAAACAACATGCACTGATGACTCTGGAAAAGCTCTCATCCTAAAAGTAAACAGGGAGGTAAGATGCATTTATCACCAAATAACTCCAGCTTATGATTGAGTTATGAAAAGCATTCTTGAAACCCAGCCCATGTTTAAGACTGCCTGCATTGGATTTTCTTATTCTGGTGATTTTAGCATCTAAATTTGTAATCCTAGTCAATTTTATTTACATTCATAAAATCCATTTCAAATATTTAGTGCTGACGTTCTCTAACACAGAAAATAAAGTTGGCTTTCCTTTGGCTACATTATCCTCAAAGAAGAGGAGCAAACGGCTTTGGATATTATCTTTGTATAATAAAAGCAGTTTGTGTTGGCAGAAGCAGAATGCTCTCTTTTTTCTTACAGCTTCCTTTGAGACTTCTAGACTAATTCATTTTAACAAGTGTCTTAACAGTGCTTCTGTGTTACACCACACCCACACAATACTAACCTATACTGCCAGGTTTCTTCCTAAATTTGTATTTCATTTCCATGGAAGTTTTCTGAGCATTTTCCACAGCCTGATTACTCCATGTAATATTTGCAAATAACAGCAAAAGAATGCCCCAGAAGTTTGGAAGTCTGCATGACTAATTACTTAATAGCATAAATTACTTATCAACTGATTACAAGGCGGAGATTAATTTGGCAACTTTCTAAATCATTTGCCCCAAATCAGCTGAACATTGCACAGACATTTATCAGGAAAAAAAAAAAAAAGCCCACAAAAGAATAGATACATATTTTTCAGCAAATAAAACAGGGAGGGATCAATAGAATCAATAAGCGTATGATCAACAAGTTAAAAAAAATCCTGCACTTGAAATTAAACAGGCAAAATCTGAATCATATGATGCAGAAAGAGCCCCAGCTGATATAAATCCGACTTAACTTGGAAGTTTTTCCAAACAAATGCAAAACAGTGTCTAAAACTTGTAGTTATTTCTCATTTTACAAGGCTGAGCGTTTGTGCTTGCTACGTGCCCAATTTCAGCACTTGAGAGCTCCAGCTCTGAACCAGTATCTTCTACACCAATTGCCCCAGTCACATCAGTCTGAGCTGTTTGGTTCATCTAACCTTCTGCTACAGGATGGACCGAGCAAGAAGGAGCGCACAGCAAGCACTGCAGGAGATTCTCAGCACACCTCCTGTCTGCCCAGTATGCTGGTCACCACTTTGGCAGGTAACCAAACGTTTTCCATCAAGAATAGGTTTGCATTAAAACAGCAGTTTACATACTTATCATGTTACCCTGTGCCTCCAATAAAAGGCAGCTTCCAATTACAAACAGCTGTCTTGCAGAAAAGGAATGCCCCGCTAAGCCCTGGACAAAAACATACCCATACCAGTGTATTTTGTTTAATATGAAAAGCAGGTCTCATTTAATAAGATCACACAGATTCTGAAGTCTGACTACAAATACACAAGCAGTTATATCGTAAAGGCTCTTCCAGATTATAAATAACATGATAAATTTAAGGCAAGACACAACAAACAGAATGCTAATAGTGAAAAAAATAGGTAAGTAAGAGATACCGCATCAACTAAAGAATTAAAATTTGGATTCATTCATTGATAACAGGGTACAATCAAAACAAAGTATCAACAGACAACCTCCTGTCTGCATCTTACTCTCTACAGATGGAATATGCCAAAACACATCCTGTGCACAGCTGCAAACATTCACAACGACCACAAGAGAATAATAAAGAGAAAAAGGAAACCCCAGGAAAAAAAAAAGGAAAAAAAAAAGCAGCTAAATTTATCTAGAGTTTTTCCATGTCTAGTCTTCAAAATGCAAACTCATGATCAGAACAAAAATGGAAAAAAAAATTGAATTATGTTATACTCTACATTAAGTCAGTGGATGAAACAACAGTTTTTTCAATTTTGGATATAATACTCTTTGACAACTGATTAAAAGAAAAAAAAAAGAAAAAGAAAGCAATATATCAGCACTAGCACTTGGAAAAGCACTTGGATGCTTCATTTTGATGTTTAAAATTAATCCAGCTATGGTCACTAATAAGTTTGCAATCCAATAATTACTTTTGAACACCTACCCAAGATGATTTTTGTAAGACTGGTACACCTAAATATATTTTAGCTCAGTGACTAAAGCCTAAAATTAAAAATTAAACTAATAAAAATTTCTTTTCTGAAGCAGAGTAGAACTTACCAGTTTTATTGGAGACAAGCTATTATTTTACTTATTTTACTTTCAAATTTAATGTTTCCTCCTTAAAGTCTTTTCATGAAGAATGTTTGTCCAAAATTAGTTTAAAAAAAAAAAAGTTTGTTTGAAATTGCTGAAGCCTTTTTGCATTTTCCCAAGAAAGCCTGCAATGATGAAACTAAATGTTGAAACGTTATGTTGAAACTTTTAAATTGCAAAAACTAAAAGACCAACTGCAAAGTCTCTTGCATGTGCTATAAAATAATATAGAGGCTGGATAACTACTCAGGAACTATCGCAGTAGTTCTAAATTAGTTGAAAATACAGCTTCTAAGAGCTCTGATGAGCAAGTGTGAAAAATCGTACGATTGCTCTCGTGCAATCAATATGCTTTCTGGGCAGAAAGATCCAAGCCAGGTAATAAACAACCAAGAAACAAGAAGGGAACCTGCCCCATCCCACCCAAGCCCTACCCTCTCTCAAACCCTTCCTTATAACCAGGGCCATGCTCTGGTCCCAGCGACTGCGTGAGCTTCCCACACACACACCACCTCTGGTGTACACAGGAGGTAGCTCATTCATCATTAACTTCACAGATCCAGCCCATGGATGCAAGCGGGTTTGTCAACTCAGAAACACCATTCCTCCCCCCTTTTTCAATATATATGTATCAAGTGTAAGTGAGACACAGGAAAAGAAATGCATAAACAACAGGACTAGAAGCTGCTGTGCATCTTGGATTGCTTCTGACACACATTCCAATAAGATAAAAACTGATTCTTATAATGGAATTCTAAAATGTATATGTGTGTTTCAGAATCCATATATATATATTCCCAATCAAATTCCTGTAATTCCTAATTATATTGTAAGCTCTGTGCACTCAGTGTTACAACATGGACTGTGAGGGACCAGAATCTTTTAAGAGACACTTGAGAGTCCCACATCATGGGACTTCAGCATCTATTTGCAATTATTAAAAATATATACATATAATTAAACACAACTCTCCATCTAGCACAACTCCTTTTTCTCTGTTAAGGATGATGCATTTCCCTCTCCCTCCCTAACCAGTTCAGCTACTGGCAAGCAAAAGACACTTTCAAATCCAGGAAGAGGGGTTTTTTTTCCATATGCCATTAAGGAATTATTTTGTTCATGCTTTCCATATTGAAGAGTTACTTCTGGGATGACACAACATAGAGAAAATTCATCCCAAAAGAATATTTTCACCAAGACTGGAACCCATGAAAGGTTATGACAAGATATCCAACTAAAATATGAACTGCAAGAACATCCCAGTGCTGATATATTTATATTAAACTGAAGTTACGATTTGAAAATCTGTGAATTCCCATGTCTGGAATGTTAGGAAAGAAAAATAATTTCGAAGTCCAGTTTAAGAATTAAAAAGTTGGAGAGCAAGAAAAAAAAAATAAAAATACAGGTTCTTACATCCCCTCACCTTATTTTTAGAGCACCAGATTTCTCACCTCACCTATCTTTGCTGTTCAACATTGAAGATTGTTAGTTTTCATGGATCTTGTACTCTTTTACACTACCAGGTCAAAACCCAGAAGAGAAAGAGAAGGACATAATCCTGTCATGACTTGTCACATCAGAGAACATTCACACCATAACATATCACTCAAGAGCATGAAGCTATACAGGTGTTGCATGACAATTGACTATAGAAGACCCCAAATACAAACAAATCCTGAGCAGTCTCAATTTTCCAGGCTTTCAGCTCCAAGGGAACCCAGACGGTCACAGGGTATTGAAGGACTCTCATGCTCCTACCACAAACAGCGGGGCTTTCTCCAGTCAACTCTGAAACCTTTCGTTCCCCCCATAATATTCAGGAAAGAAGGAAGAGAAAAACCCAAACACACTCATTCTTGTAAATTGTGTAAGGGAAGTGAAAGAGGGCCCTAGCTTGGCACATGAGAAGAGACATAAGTAGGACGTGAGGCAACAGATTATTTTTATTTTCACACAACCCTGTAATCAATTTACTCAAGAGAACCAAGATATTGACCATACCGAGAAAGACTCCGGGCTACTTCGAGAAGATGGTCACCTACGACACTCGATTATTGGTTGGTAAAGGACCCACCTGACAGCAACAGAAAAACTGCACAAGGCTACAGAAAAGGGAAAGTTTAGGTACAGAAAAGACAAATACTTTTCTTTAAATCACTTTCATTGCTAAAATTAAGCTCTTGTTTTGGAACTGCAGTAGATTGCACAGCCACTTATTTCAGCTCAGCTGAAGAGTCATTAATTTGAACACTTGCAATTATCTGCCATCTCAAATGAGCAAGTTCAGTGTTATACAAGCTTATACTAAAGGAAAAAAAAATGCATTCACACAGAAAGACACAGTTAAAATCTACTTGTCAACCTAATCAAGCTAAATTCTGAAGTGGCGTAGGAAGAGCTTTTAATCATGACTCGTAGGCTGTGCTGTGTTTGCCTGTAGAGCAAGCAGCAAAGAACTATTCAAATACCCAAAAGCCATAGACCAAAAGGTTGCAGCATACTGAGATTAAATATCAGTAAGAGCCTTATTATTTCTTTGGTGTGTTGTCAATAGTTTATGGAAAGAATTCCATGTAATTTTTTTTTGGTATTTTTATTTTAGAAGGCATGTAATCCTTAGATACGCCAATCTGAAGTCAGTCCCATTCACAGTATTTACCTTACCAGGTATCCATTACCTTATTTTCTGGGTATCAGGTTTGCTTAAGCAAAGAATGCCAGTTTCAAGATAACAAATCTAACACCGGAAGAATTTTTGCTGCACCTACAATCTGATGGCTGTGTCACTGACTTTACTCATTTGCCAGCTCAAGCTGTATGACATATACTTGGATAATCTCTAAAGTTTGGTTAACCTGTTAAAAGCTCAAACAACAGGGATTACACTCATGATCTCCACAACCTCTTCTGCAGTTTGGTTTCTTTATGCTTTGGAAGGGGTTCTTAATATTTGCCTAACCTGTGCAGGCTGATGCTGAAAAGCACAACTCTGGCACCTCTCTCTCCTCCACCCCCCTCCCCTCAATCTCACCTGGCAAAAATCAACACACACACCAAAGATAAAAATCACTCATACGAACAAACTGAACCTGTGGCTACACGCACAAAACACATAGGAAGACACCTTTAATATTTCTCCTGCATCTGCCCTTTTGCCGATTAAGGTAAATTCTCCTTGGACTGTAAATTAATTATCATCCCCTCCCTCCAGAAAAACCTTACTGGAAAATTTGTGTATGTCTAAGGCTTTCCCTGCTCTGAATGCAGGTCCTTTCAAACTTTCTGCTTTGGTTGTATGTTCAAAACCTCTTTCTTTTCCTGTTTTCAGGGGCTATCTTTAAATTGTCTGCTTTCTTCCATTTTGGTAGACAAGACAGTAACCCAGGTGAGACTTCAACCGATCTGCACAGAGCACAAGGCTGACAAAATTTAGGTGTCATGTTCTTGCTTATACATAAAAAACGAGTTGGGGTTAGGGAGGGCTGCACTAACTAAAGGGACAAAAAAAAAAAAAAAAAAAAAGGGATAAGCACGATTATGCTATCACATCCCACTCCACTACTACCCATCTGGTTTTCTATTTACTTCAAATAATAGATTGTTGCTTTTTAAGTTCAATACTTCATACCTTTGACTATTGAAGTCAACTAATTCCAACACCCCAATGCTTTGCCATGTCTCCCATGATAAAAGTCTTTGCCCACACACTTTCCTGAAGCAGAATTTCAAGTAAAAAAAACTCTGAACTAAGAAATGCACCAGAAGAGTGCCTGGAGAGTAGAATACGTTGGTCTTACATTGAAACAGACCGATGTGCATAACAGAATAGCATCTTCGAGAGATCTTTAGATTGGGGGGAAATAAATAAATAAAATAACGAGCAAGACTTGGCGAACATTACGTACTACACCATTACAGAGTATGAGCTGTGCACCGAAGTGGATTAATGGAGCACTTACAGATCTTCCCCAGAAATGTTTCCTCTAACACTCAGGTAACTTGCTATACATCTCATGTCAAAAAGACAAAGTCATTTCTTACACAGCTATAGGCTAGCATGTTGTTCTTGCTCGGCATCACAAAAGTTCAAAGTGAATCTCTCTACTCCAGTGGTCACAACCTGTATTTTACAAACCTAAAACATAATTACTGACTTTAATGAGACTACCTGCAATGTACAAACACATGGGATGAGAAAAAGCCTCTAGTGGCATGCAGCAGAGGACATTACAGTTCTTTTGTTTTGAAAGATAAACTGTGTATATACACATCATGTTCAGCTCACACACACTTACATTACATTCAGCTACACATTGTCATTTCCGCTGTCAACCTTCCTTCATCCCACAAAATTTAAGGTTTTAGTTCTTGCTCTAACTACAGATATGACTTCTTCATATACCTGTTAAACACATGTATATTATAGATACATATATGCCTGCTGTTCTTAAAAATCAGTTTATTAGTGTCCTACACAAAAGAGATTTTCTTGAAGGGAAGATGAGCACGTGCTTTCAAAAAACAAACGCCTGGATTTCAAAAGCACTTGCCCTCTCAGAGCACTGTAAATATTTGTATCTACACTGCAGCCACTGAGAAATTTCTTTGGCTACGTTTGGCAAGAAGGATGAGAAGTGAAAGAAAAAAACAAGCTAAAGACTCACCATTCCACCAGCACTAGCTAAAGAGGAAGAGCCTTGAAAGTAGGACATGGACCTAGTTAGAATGGGTCCAGCAAAAGGCCATAAAGATGATTAGAGGGACAGAGCAACTCTCCTAGGAAGACAGGCCGAAAGACCTGGGACTGTTTAGCCTGAAGAAGAGAAGGC
>VZRU01008257.1:0-72789 GCA_013398155.1 Pedionomus torquatus
TGAGGAACCTGCCCTAGTGGGAGGTGTCCCTCCCCATGGCACTGAGGTTGAAACTCGATGATCTTCAAGGTCCCTTCCAACTCTAACCATTCTATGATTCTATGATTTCGCACATCACACGATCCACCAACAGGCAAGAAATCTCTAAAGTGTTCATTTTAAAGACAAAACATACAGGTGATCTCCAAATACCAGCTAAGCCAGTTGACGGATTATCAAAGGACTTTTAATCCAGTCCTTATTTCACACGTGCATTTGAATGAACAATAAGAAATGTTCTTATGGAAGAGGGGAAAGATTAATCATATCACAGAACTGTTAGCTTGGGTATCTCTGTTTTCTGTTTAAAGATTCATAATTGGGACTTAAGCATCTCAGTTCTTATTTATATGAGAGGTTATACACTGATTGCTTCAGAAATAAGTATCTGAAAATCCTGATAAATAACTCGTTTTAAAACAAAATTGTACTTTACAGCTATCTGTTCTACTGTAGGAGTGGAAATCTTTAGATTTAATTTGCTAAGTCTTTTATTCTTTCTTGGTTACTGCACCCAGTGGCCAAAGTACACAGTGTACAAATAGCTGGTAAGTGGGAGAGAGCACATTGCCACATTGCTGGCAAAATACTGATTATTGAATTGTTATTAGAGTTCTAATGTTTAGATACGTCTTAACTTTCAACTTTCAGCACCGGAATTTATCTATACCTCTGTGTTCCTTTATTCTTTGGACATTTCATGATTTCCCTTGAGACTATAAGGAAAAGGAAGCTGCTTATACACACATCAGATCTAGAAATTCATTCGCTTTCCCAACAGAAGCATGAACTAACAGGACGGTGAAACTGTGAATCACATTCTGTGGCTTTAAGGCAAGCTGATAAAGGCTTAAAACAAAGCTCCCTGGAGATACTGAAACCCAGCAGAGCATATTAGAGCAAATTTTCTGAATAATTTCTTATTTTTTGTCCAACACAATATATGTTTTGAGCCAAACTTAGAACAACGTGATCACGTCTGTCATCATCATGTAGCGATTTGACTGCTTTTTAAAAACTCAACCATCAAACAGGGAAATTGCAAGTATTTCTTCAAAAACAAAACAAAGCCCTCCATCATGAAGCAAACTCCATGTTTCAATTGTTCCCATTCCCTTGAAGCAAGAAGTGCACTCACTAGCTATTAGATATGAAGTGGCTCTAAGTCATTAGTATTTCGCTTTTTCAAGGATCTTTTTTCTTTCCCAGTGTTTTGAGGGCAGTCAGCCAGCAACATTTGCTGTGTGACAGACATCTGCAAGAAATGCGAACACACACAAAATTCCAGCTTTCAGACTACTCAAGCTAAATTACTAACTTCAAGTTTCAATATATGCTTGCTGCTGTACGCAGTAAAGACACAGCACATATAAAGGCAATCCCCTCAAGTCCCAGAGATCGTCTTAGACACAACTAAAACAAGCTACTGTATAAGCAGGAAGTTCTCTTCTGCTGACTTGTCCATTTCTTTTACTTACTATTCCTTGAGTTTGCTGCATCTTCTGCAATGCTGCGATTGAGTGAAAACTTGACTAATAAAAGATTTGAAGGTTTTCTGTGAAAAGGAGGAGGTTCTTCTGCAATTTTGATGCTTTTAGATACAATGAGGGATAAAAAGCAGATTTATTTGAATTTTGGGAAATAGAGGGTCTGGGACTCGAGACATGGAAATTGCAACAGAAAAGGTGCAGTGTGCTTGCTAGTAAACTTTCTGGGTGATTTGGATGAGAAGATCTCATAAACATTCAGATCAAAAGGGACATTAAAAAGTAAGGAAGAAAAGTCTTAATGTGATTTCTCATGACGAGACCTTCCAGTCAAAGAGGAAGGTCTCAGAAGGCTGAGAAATGTAATTATAGTACTTGCATCTCTGGTTGGCTTACAATGAAAGATATATCCTTAGGCCTTTAAAATCTCTTAAGACCTTTCTTAGTTAAGGCTTCATGTACCTAAAAAATTTTTAAAACAATTGGCTTTATTGGATAATTGACCTGGGATTGGCCTGTAGCAGACCCTTTGCCCTTTGTGTAGACAGAAGAGCCCATGCCAAGTAAGCAGGGCATATGAATGTACATATGAGATTCCTTACTGGCAAAAGAATGTGAACCAGAACCATGGTACTAGATGACATAAGACAAAACAAGCAAGAAGAAATAAATTTGTGAGTTAAAAGTGCAGAGATTAGAGCAGAGGCTCTCCATACAAATGAGGTCACCCATGCTGGAGGTACGGAGGGAGGATCCCACGCTTTGTGGGAGTTCAGCTGAAAGATGGAGTGGAGGAGGAAAGATCCCAAATGAGATATAAGAATGATGAGAGAGGGAGGACACAACCATAAAAGCAAAGGGAGGAGAAAGGGTCAATGAGACTGGAGTAGAAATAAAGTGAGGTGCTTCTGAATGTTGTTATGGTTATTATATAAATTACATACTTTATTCGCCACTTACAGAGCTGTTTCAAGAACAACTGCATTATTGAAATCAATATTAAACTGCTGAGGTGCTCTACAAACACAAGCTTGGGTAATGTACCTGCCCTGCAATGTTTGCCATCAAACTGAGTTTGGTAAATCTCATCCATTCAGCCATAAATAATCACTGCCCAAACCTCTGCCAGATCAGCACCATTTCCCAACTTCATCTATATTTACACACCCACAGTTAACAGCTGACAAGTCATATATGAGGGAAATTGCCTCCCTCTAGAAAAGAGCTGCTGTCAGAGCTGCTCTGTTCCACACGGAAATAATTCAAACAGATTGTCATGAAAGAGCAGCTATACTCAGAACAGTTACCACAATGGACATTTTTACTCAACACCTATTCCAGTACTTTTGCAGTACTTTTGTTCAGCTACTGAGTGAAGTAGCAGAGATCAGTTTTCTTTTTTTTTTTTTTTTTTTTTTAAACTCCTTAAAACTCCATGAGGCTAGCAGAAAAAAGACTGAGAGAACTGGGTTTATCATGAACCCCACTCTTTCCTGAAATCCAGGCAGTGTCATTAAGGTGTAGCTCCAAACACAGGCAGGGAGATATTGTCCAGGGATGGTCCCTGCCTTCTTTATGGGTGCCTGATAAGTGTTGTCAATGCCTGAAAAGATGAGGATAGGCCACTCTAACGTGAGTAGTCTCACCCTGTGCTTTGGTGCTGCAAAGCTGGTAGAGAAGAGAAGGCATCTTGCATTTCAGTAGCTGCCACCTTCACTCCCAATTCTGGTAACAACTGCAACTCCTCCTCTAGGAGGTCTCTATATTTCCTTTTTCTAAATCTTTTTTCCTGCTCCTCCTTGGGAAGACCAAGAGGAGGCATCACTGGAGAGGAATGGGGAGGACAGGCTGCATTTTGCAAGCTGGAGTGAATTGGTGACAAGACAGGTCTGCAAGTCCCAGGAGAATCTGAGCTAAGAGACTGATATCCCGAAGAGAGGAGGATGCAGAGGGACAGGGATTTTCTAGGGAAAAGAGGGAAAAGCACTCACTAACAGTCTGCTACAGCCTCCTGCACTTGCCCCCCCAGCCCTACTGAACCTCCTTGTTCTTTTTCCCCAGTTGCTCTTACCTGCTTTGCCCCATTTGTTCCCTTTATCCACTCAGAGCTGACCTCTCATTTGTTTAGGACATCTCCTGGAGCCCAGCTATTGCCTCGAACCCCTCTCCTTTCTTCTCCACATTAGGAGCCCACCATGCTACCGCAGAGCCTCAGCCTCCATCTTCAGGGACAGAAAACCTTGCCCTGGTCCCTCACAGTGTTGGACTTTTGAATGGTGCATTCATCCCTCTCTTGGGAAGGACACCTCTTCCACTGGCAAAAGAGGAACCAGAGGGAGAAAAGGATGATGTATCCTCTGCATTCTACTTGCAAACCTTTGCAGTGACATGGCACCGGACATGGGAGATATTAAAATCCAGTCATATCACCTGAAATGGCACTTTACGTTTTCATTTTTTTTCAGTGTAAATCCTGAATGGAAATCTTTATAGTTTTGCGTTGAAGGCAATTTCAGTAACTGCTTTATTCCCTAATCTAAGGAAAGGGAATACCATAAATGTCACAGTAATTTTAGTTACTTACAAAAACATTTGTAAAGATTTTAATATCATCTACTGTATGTGAGTACTATCGCCCTAAGTAAGTGAATCCATAAAGTACGGGTTTTATTATAAGGTAATATTAACCTCGGTGCAATAATCAGTATTCCTGAATCACCTCCAGTTTAGTTGATGTCACTACTTCTTCCAGATAAACCTAAGATGATGTGCAGCGTTGAAGACATTCTATGAATTTGGGATAGTTGCAGAATTTTGGATCCATTAAAAACATTACAAAGAAATGAAATATAATACTTCCTTACGTGCCAAACATTGTCTGGTTTTGTTTGGTTCACATAACAACCCAAACTTCAAATACCTATTCTTCCCAAGGCAGCGCTCCACAATTTCAGATAGGATGCTGATGCTATACCTATATATATATATTAGCACATCAGCTTTTGGACTGTGATGGGCCACAAGTTATCACAGCTGTTAAACAGGCTAGATAAACTTGAAAAGAAAATATGGACAGAAATTCTGCTTTGCTGAAAAGCATGCCCAGAAATGCTCTCAGCTCTAACGCACAATGCCAAAATATGCAGGATCTGCAAAATTCCCACCGTGCTGCCACAACCACCAGCCAGAGGAATTCTTGTGAGGACATCACACCCGAACTCTGCTAGTGGGATCTATCTCTTGTACATTTATTACACTGTCTGCAAATTTGACACCTCCCTAGCCTCCATCTGACTACAGGAACAAAGTAGGTTTCTTTTTCTCTCTTCTCCTTTTTCAGCCTTGGGGTCATGACTCAAGGGGTCTGAGGTCTCCCATCTCATCCGCTTGTTACACAGGCAGTCAGGGTGGGAGAAAAGGCAGCAAACAAATATATTTATTTATTGACTCTATTGAGGGGCTGGCACCCCTCCTTCTGCAAAGCATCCACTGCTTGCCTTGGCTCACTCTCACAGGTTTCCTAAGCAGTGATAGAATGATATGGACATAATCCTCGGCATTTTTTCACAGCTGTCCAAAATGTTCTCAACAGCAACAGTGAACGTTGTCCAACATAATCAGACATTGAATAATGTGAAGCTAAAATAAGACAGGGGGACCAATCAACAATAGCCAAGGCTCACCTCCACAGGTGGAGCCAGCCCATGAACTGAACCAGATGCACAAAATGCTCCCACAACCAGCATCATGCATTAAACCTGCACCCTCCTACCCCAGGGCTCTGGTAGGGTTTGTCTGCTGTGCGTTCAGCAATCCAACCCCAAATGTTTAGCTTTCTTCTTCATTCTCTCCTTCAAATGACAGCTAATAAGGAGAAGCAAGCATGCCCACAATTTGTAGACAGGAGTGGCTTTCAGCCGTCGGGAGGAAGAGCAGCACTTTGTTCTAATCTATTTGGTGCTCTAAAATATGCGCTTCTCTGGCCATCTTGTTCTGACTGCACTCTACTCTCAGCCAAGAAATAAGCCAAGAAACACTCTTTGCTTTGCATTACACACAGAACATTGTTAGCACCTGGATAAACAGTCATCAGTTATTTAGGTGTGCATGCAAGTCCCAGTCTGCCTGGTTTTAAAAGGGGAGCCAGGGCACGTACGCTGGGTACTGCTCTAAATGGAAGCGCTCAGTAATTTTACTGAAGGGTGACGCATGAAAAAGCCTTAAATGTCAATATTGAGGGCTACACCAAAGTCTTTGCCAAGCTCTGAACACAGGCAGATCTGCGCTATAGCAGGGAAGCTTGATCTGGGTATTTTGGAGGGATAAATCATGTGCATCACCCTACAGGACACCTACCACTGAGGAGATGCATCATCGTAGTACAGTTTTAGCCAAGATAGCTCTTCTGATTGCAATGCAAGCCTGCTGACAAAACCTGAGACAGTGCCTGTTGAAATACACTTAGCTGCCTGTGGAAACTAGGAATGAGCCATATACCCAAGATCATATCTGTCACCAGATGGGCAGTGGTGAGACAGGAGATGTTCACATCCCTCAGGCCAGTGCTTCAACCCCTGTAGCACATGTGCTGGAGTTTTCATAGAGGCCAGGGACAGGCATGGAGCTACTGCCTTAGTCCTGCTAAAGAGTGGCTATTCTTTGCAGAAAGTATAGGAAAAGAAAAACATAAGTTGCCAACAAGTGTCTGCTTTTGAAACCCTTATAGCACTTTTTTTTTGCTCCTGCTTCTTCTTCTCTCCCACCCCACTACTTTTTTAACAGGGGCTCCGGCACCTACTGAATCTGAACTACAAGTGAGCTCTGTTTTTTGTAAATTAGAAAACAGCAAGCAAGCAAATAGATAAGTGGATGCATGAGAGATATCTCTTTTTTTTTTTTTTTTTTTTTTCTTTATTACCTGCACAACATCTCTGTTGGAACTTTTTGGTATTCATTTTAAGTCTAGCAAGTATCATAAAGTACCTGAGAGAAGTTGCCTCTTGCACTTAGACATTACGTCAGCATACCCTCTCTAGAAAAGATAAATTATTTATTATGATTAATACAAAAGGCATTGCAGGTAGAGCGTTACAGGAACATCTGAAGAGATTAAAATTTAAAATAACAGCATACCTAATAGCCTTCTCTACTTTGGAATCTGGAGGGCTGTACTGAGGGCCTTTTACCACCTTAGAAATGACATTAAAAGACATTCTTAGAGAATTTGCATTCAGACCTAGCATGAAAACAAAGTGAAAAGCACACTACATTCAGACTATAGTCTTTAAACTTGTAACGGGCAGGAAAAGTTTGAGGCCAGGCCTCATATCAGCAAGCACTGCCTGGATAACCTGGAGTCTTGCTCTTATTTTCCTGGTGTAATGAGAAGCAATAACCTTTTGGGAATGCTCAGCAGTCATTTTAGTCCTGCTTGCTCATTGCCAGCTGAACTTGGTGTAGATCAGCTACGGTTCAGATGGTGCCATAAGCCTGTCCCTGCCTGCTTGCCACTCTCCCCGCTCCCCCAGCCCTGTGGAGCAGCCCTGGTGCAGGAAACTCTGGAAACATCCCATATTTTCCATATTATCCCATATTTTTGCAGCAGAAAAGCTCTACATTCATTTCTTTTTTTGCCTTGGTAAAGGCCAGCACTTTATCAGCCTAACACTTTCTGGAAGGCTGGACTGAAAAAATACAAATTGTGTCTATCTCTTGAATTAAGCAGTTTTAAACCACAATCCAACACAATATGTGATTTTCCTTGGGCTGACTGCACACACAGAAAAAAAAAAAAAAAGCCAGGCTGCAGCTGCGGCCCTTGGGATGGAGAAGCATTTGCTGGACAGAAACTGCTGAATCTTTCCACAGCCCGTCCTGGTGCCACGGAAGAGGGGAGAAAGAGCCTGGGTCATTTTGGAAGTAAGGCTGCGCAAGATAAACGGGGTGATATCTGTTCCAGACCACAAATGCACTGAGGAAAACACTGTCAAGGAATTCGTTAAGCATCTGTTTATACTGTGCAGAAGAGAAATCTGAATTACCACGGAGGACTTCAATTTCAATAGCGTATGCTGGAGGCTTTGTGCTGTCTCAAAATAAATATAGAAAAAAAATTAAAAAAATCTACATAAGGACATTTTTTAACTCAGTAGAAATTGCATTTAGCTCACAGGAAATTTATATTCTACCTAATCTTGCAAGAGATCATAAAACTTAGCACAGTAAAAATTAGTAGTTGGTTCTTTACGAATGACACCATTTTCACGTTATGTTTCTTATTCACGATCAGGAGAATGTGAAAACAAATATACCTGGTGCCTTAAAAGGATTCATTTTGCAAATTGAAGAACAATTAGGAACAAATTCAGCTGGGAGAAACAGTTTATTTGGGAAAAAGATGAAAGCTGGGACATGCTAAAGAACATTTTACCAGAGACTAAAATAAACATTAACAATGAGAAAAAAAGGAATACCTGCCAGAACTGTCACATTGGCTTACTGAAGTAAAAATAGCTACAAAAAAATAATCTGCATCAGGGAACAAAGGGAAATGGATTGCAATTAATATACATTAGATGATTAGGGGGGAAAAAATGATACAAGAAAGGGGAAAAAATCAATATTAGGAAGACTAAAGGACAGTAACAACTTTCTAAGGATGGTGAGCAGAAGAGGAATCTCAGCAATAACATTAGTCCTTTTCTGGATGGGAATGATAGAAATGCCAATAAAGATGCAGGAAAGCTAAACGTGCTCAATAAATAGATTGGTTCTGCCTTTGGAGATGGGAGGAAGCTCCTCTGAAGTTTACCCTTCCACATTAAACATGTCTCTCTGTCTAATGCACTACTTTATTCCAGTTTTGTGCTGGTCCATTTGGATTTTCAGGTGTTGTTTTGATGCTCAGGGTTTCCTTTTTTATTGTCTATACAGTGTTTCCTCAGACTGAGCTTTTCTTTCTCTGTGTTAGTATTTGATAAGTGAACCTAAAATGACTCTACAGAGAAGTGGTGTTGGTGACATTCTTAGGAGATGCCTGAAATCCCTCCATTGTTGTCCTCAACCAACCCCTGCCATGATACATAGGTGCAGTTTACTTAGTGTCTTCAATGTTTTAATTCATGCTCTGCTGTCGTAAATACTTTCCTTGTTGTCAGTAGCTTGGAAGCATATTAAACAGCAGCTGTATCAGCACTTCTGTATAAAAAGCTGGCTTAGGAGGTTTCAAACCACCAACATTGATTTTCAATTAATCTCATACCAGCAGAGAAATTCTACAGCAGTGGAAGAAAGCTAAAACTACGTGAGTGTTCGTAAAAGGTAAATAGGATGACCGAGGTCTGTGCAGGCCTATCAGCCCATCATCAATCTCAAACAAAAAAAAAAAAGCCGAGTGCTTGCTATCAGATTTCATGCCATAAAGCTATTGTTAATCTTGCCCAAACAAGCTTCACTGGTGACAGGGATTTCCTGAACATGACCGCAGAAAAATCCTAATGGATTTGGTCAAAGCAAGAAACATCCTGGAACTTGGACCAATTTGAGAAAATGGAGAAAATAAGCACCAGACTTTTAAAAATAGTTTTAAAAAACCCCACCAAAGTCTTAGCCTCACCAATTACTTTGTGTTTCCCTGCCCTCTGCAACATTGCAGTGCCATTTAGATTTAAGCAGACTAAAACAATAAAGAAGTTTAACTGAATAATTACATTTTTTAAAAAAATCCAATTTGATGTATTAGGATATCTTCTAGAGCATTGTATTTCTATTTTTGAAACATTTCTAGATATGCTGGATCCTTTGTACTCCATTGGTATGCCTTTTGTTTTCAGATAAGCAAGTAAAATTTAAAAAATGCATAGAACAAACCGTGCTGTTTTTAATTCAACCTCAGTTCTTCATGAAGTCCAGAACTTCTAGGTGTAGGGAGGAAAAAGGACATTTTGGATGTTTCCTCTCAGATTGCTTTTGTGTATTTGTTGTGTATATTTCATATTCATATAAGAAGCTACAAAACCATCAAAGCAAAGAAGACAAACAAAAATGGAAAACTTTCAAAAATGTATGTTTGGAGGGGATAACTGGGTGTATAGTGTCATTATTTGTCTGGTGAGGTGTGGGGTTTTTTAGGAAAAGATGAAACAAACACTGTTGCAAGGAAGAAAGCTTCATAACAACAGGTACTTCACGGAGCATTACTCATAATAAGCTTTTGCAACATATATCTATATTAAGATAGACCATGAGACAGTTAGCTAATGTATAAGATGAGTTATCTTTTGGCTTCCTGTGTTTTAGCACGCTGAACATTATTTTCTTTCCCAGCCGAAATCATCTGGTTCCTATTCATCAGTCATTCAAAAAGGTGACTCTCAACATGTTCAGAGCCTGTGTTTAGGAAGCATTATTTGCCCATAAGAGTCACAGACGGCTAAGCAGATTTACAACCTTGTACATAAGTTATCCTCACTAATCTTTGCTTAAGAGTAAGTTGAGTCTGATACGACAGTTAAGCCGCTTTTGGTATTGTATTGAGTTACGCTTCGTTGCTCATAGTGGTATTTTTTTTCTGCTAAATGATCAATCTCAATTTTGGTATTGGGGGGAAAAGAAAGACAAAAGAGGACAGCCCTAGTCTTCTCACAATCCTCCGTAAAGTAAAACGATTTCCTGACCCCACTGATGGTTTCTGTGTTGAACTGGGCTGCAGAGAAGTTCAAGAGCCTTGCTCGAGAAGGATTTGATCAGTGAGTGATTAACCACGTACTTTGCAGATAAATGACTCTTGTAGATAATAGCACAATACATTTATAATTCATACACTTCAAACAATCTAGGACAGTGCCCCATAAATGTGAAAGTCACTGAAAATGTAGAATACTTATAATCAAAATATTTTACCTTCTTTAATTTTTCTTCAAAACTTCTCTCTAACAGAAAGGAAATGCAAAGCATCAAATTCTACTTTCCTGTCACTAAGTATGCATGGTTTGTAGAAATAGGAAAAAGTTTCAGTATTGACTGGTCTATAAATGGAATTAATTATCCAAATTAGATACATCACTGCATTTTCAGATCTTTGTGTATCACATTCTGGCCTGGGTTACCCCTAAAGGACTGTAGAGAGTATGGGAAGGCAATGCACTATGTTCCCTCCATGCGATACTATTGAAACACTTAGCCCGGTCACCTCTTTATAAGAATATCCATCTCATCTCTGTCTTATGTCAGAGACATGTGATTCCCTCCAACATTCATTGATCAACTACTCTGGAGAAACACCAACAGGAGAAGCCTTAGTAACGCCAATACTACAGGATAAATCCTGAAGCCACCACACCAGAATCTTTTCTAGAATTACGGGGGGTTTTGTCATATACCACTGGAAATTTCCTCTGCAACCACCACACATTCAGTCGCATACGTATGTGCATCCCAACAGTCGGTGGTGGACCTGCCAAAGTCCTGTCCCACCAGCTAGTATTTGACATGCTGTGAAGACAGACCTTGAAATCAGAGCTGCCATGCAGCTCCGCTTGCTGATAACTGATCTGCGTGAGATAGCGTGACAAACCGTGAACAATAGTGCCTGACATCCCACATGTTATCACATGCCAGATATGTTTGGAGGGTGGAACAGAATGACGTGAAAAGAAATTATGTGGAGCATACTCTTCTTTCCACACTAGGCAAATGACATTGTTTTGGCAGCTCAGTCTGACACAGTAAGTACAGTATCCTATGTATTTTCTAATTTGAAGAGATGCACTAATCTGACGGAGAAAAGTATTGACTTCCTTTTATTTCAGTTGAAGTTGCATATATTTAAATGCAAAGTACACATAATTTAGGTGTCATTGCTTATAATCTCATAGAGTAAACCCAACTATCACACTTGTTTCTATAAACAAGGTAGAAGACCTAATTCCCTCCACCTGAATTTTCTCAGAAGATTCAAAATAAACATGTATTAAAGCAAGAATATGTGTAATTATGGTTTGGTTTTTTTTTTTCATAAAAGCAACAATTGATAAACACAGAGATTTTTCCAAGCCAACCATTGATAGCACCTTGCAGCTTTTCAGAGAAACAAGTGGCTAAATCACAGACTAAAGCAAAGTCTCATTTGCCAGCGATCTACAGCCCTGGGATATGGCTCATGCACAGAAAAAGCTTTGCTTCCCTCTCCATTAGAGTTCTGCCTAGTCTAAAAATTACACCACAGAAAAGAGTGGAGGGGAAACAGGATGCAGTCTTCCGTTTCCCTTGGGAAAAAACATTTAACTTTCCTCCGCAGAGTTAATTTTTTTTTATTCTTCCCCCTCCCACGTTTCTCAGGCTTCAATTGTTTGGGGTTCGTTTTGTTTTTTTTCCCACCACTTCTTTTCCAGTTCCAACCTCAGTCTGAAAAAAATCTAGGATTCTACCCAAATGGCTATTTTCCTATTTAAACCTACTACAGAACTGCCTTTCTCACAACTTTTTGTTTGATGTGTTCTTCTCTGTGTTTTCCCAAGGAGGCCCTTGTTCCCCTTCGCACTTTGTAGGGAACAAATGCTTCAAGGCGAAGAACATCAGGAGGGCATGACGAGGGCTTCTTCTCAGCTGACACCGGCACCATACAGACCATGTGCGAATCATGCCTGGGCTATGATTTTATTCCTTTTTAGCAGAAGCACCAGCCATTTATCCCCTTGCCACACACCTGCTTTTATACCTACGCAATCTGGAGTCCAAACACCCTACTAACCACATTGCAATGGATGAGCTGTGTATGCACTAACTCAGGAAGTCGTTTGGTAAAATTAACATTTAGAAGCAGGCACCAGTAGTTATTTCACACATTATTAACTTATATTACAATTCAAATAAGCTTACAGCTGGCAAAAAAAGTCTCTTCTGTAAAGTGATCTCAAACATAATAGGCTTAATCAGAGATAAATTAAATTAGTCAGTCATGCATACTACAGCATATTAGCACTGAGTAGTTATTAAATACATTTTCTGTTATCAGTTGTGCAGGCTGTATTGTAGGCAAACAAAGTGCATGAGAAACCAGTAAATAAACTTTATGTTTGGGAGGCTACATGTTAGACATTTCCTGGGTTTTATCAAAATGTTACACGATCTTTACTATTATAACTGGCACCAGGTTAAGTCCCCATAAATGATTCAACTTCACTCCCAGGCAATTAGCCAAAACCAGAGCAGACAGAACTAATGAATACCTAGACAGCAGATGTTCAGCGTGGTTTTCTGTTTTGGAGGGGATTTCTTCCATGGCAATTTTCAGAAAGAAAAAAGCATGCACGAATGAGTCATAGCTGGTACGCAGTTGATAAAGAGGAGACAGGCAACATTTCTATTTGTTATAAAATTAATCTTTGTGTTTAGGCCTTTTCAAAATTTATTTTCTCCTTCGCTTCCACTTCTGTGGTTTAAAAAGGTCTTGTAATTTTGTGCAAATATTGGAAAGCATTGCTCTTGCCTTGCTGCTATCATAACTTCCTTTTGTATTGCTTTCACAGCAGCCGGCAGCATCACCTTCATCTCCAGCTAAAAATTTGTGCGAGAAAGAATACAACACAAAATCACTCACACCCGCTTTACAAGAGGAATCGTTACTTTCATGATAGGATCCTAAAACCATTCCTTGTTCTCTCATCCATCTTTCAGAAACCTATCAGTACAGTACCTAGAAACATCATAACTTGCTAAGCCTGACCCAGAAGACTTGGGAGCACATCTGACATTCTCTTACACTCTGCACATTTAAAACTCAATGTAAGGTGACAAGAACATTAAGCTGCCCACCGAGCAAAATGTGAAACTAATCAGTATCTGTTCTGAGCCACAGGTACAATAATTGGAAAATTAAAGTGCCTGTGAACTGCTAGGGCTGGCTGAATCAAAAAGCAACACCTTGAAATGATTAATGAAGACAAATGTATGCAACTATTTCTATTGACAACAACTTCAGACAGTTGCAGGATAGAAGAATAACACTCTTGTTCTCATTTATTTTCCGCTAAGGCTTGCTCCTTCCCATTAAGCAACCTGTGAGCACTCACCGGCTATAAAGAGTTTTAACTGGACTCTAACTCAGAGATGTGGAAAACACAGGCCATCGGCTGCACCTACAGCAACCATCGCCTGTGTCAGCTGTGGTATGGAGGACATCAGTCATGACAGAGGCATTCAACACCAGACCTCTCACCTGAAAATGCTAAGGTGACCTGGAAAAGTAAAGTGACTGAAGTAATACGTGACGGCAGCACTCAGAGGATCTCTTGAGAAAGTAATTCATGTCAACACTGGTTCAAAGTGTATCTTTCTTCTTCAGTGCTCCCACCAGTGACAGTCAGTTCACTCACTCAAAGAGGCTGTCCAAATGTAGACTATTGTGGATGGGGCTACTGCAGCTACTGCCATGGCCATCAACCACTCAAGGAGGGGAAGCTCTATTTCTTAGGCATGAGAGATGGAATAGGATTAAATAAACTCCCTTAAAGAGTAAATGGTTGATATATATACATACATACATCATATATATATATATATATATCAAGGTGAATTTTTCAGAGTTCCTCCCCACATTTAAAGTACTGATTAACAAAACAAAAAAAAAATTCTTTGAGTTCTCTGGGGCACCAGAAATGAGTCCCAAGCTAAAAAGATTTTTAAAGGGAATTTACTGAACATTATTGAGAGAATCCTGCCTCCCAAGACAAGCAGGGTTTTCGCAGTATCTCTTTAGGTCAAAGGCATGTCGCATGTTTGGGAGTCACACTGGAAAGAAAATTAGCACTACAGGCAAGGATTATCAGTTGGGTTTGGAGAAAAAGAAAGTTTTCACCACTTTGAAGACAATTGAAAATCCAAATGAAAAGTCCTGTATTCAGAATATGTTATGACTATGCAATAACACGAATATTGAGAAGCTAGGAAATGCAACTAATGACTGTGCCTTTACCAGGCACAAACCTGTGAGGCAGTACTACTCACGGAGCTGTGTCCACTTCCACATCCTCACCCCCCACACTTCCCACTGCCTTTTCTTAGCAAGGTTGCGCTCAGTCTGCTCCAGCCAAGTCCTCCTCAGGCAAAGCTTTTAACAAAAGCAGTAAGAATGGTTTGTGACAGACAAGCAGAATTTCTTCACATTTGTTTATTTCTATTTCCATTAGAAGTGGTGTTTTGGATGAAAATGAACTTAGGACGATGCAGCTGTCTGAAGGCAGGATGTTCTCACGCATTACATTGTCTGTCCTTTTCAGTTACCCACAATGGAAAAATACAGTGGAATATTGAAAAAAATCACACACATATTTAAAATACAGTTAGGAAAAAGAGACTGTGACAAAGAAATGTCTCTGCCCAGATACAGGTCTATGTCATAATTCTGGCCAGTAAAGGAGACAGAGATGGGAAGTTCAATTTAACATCCAAAATATAGGAAATCTGGTTTTATTCTGTAGCTCCACGAGAATTTCTTGTATGACATTGGACAGTCTCTGAGGTGAAACAGACAAATCTCCTTGTGATTTTGGATACTATCACATAATGGGGGGTGTGTGGGGTGGGGGTGAGGGGGGATCCTGAGCCACTGTGAGAAATTTTGCACAGGATTTCCAAGGATACTGGGAACAGAGTTTACAAAGATCTGGTGGACTGAAAGCTGGTGGAACAGCAGGGCCCAGAGGGCTGGGATCAGTGACACAAATTCCAGCTGGAGGCTGGTTCCCTAGTGCTATACCCCAGAGGCTGATACTGGGGACAGCACATTTCAGCATCTTCATCGATAACCTGGATGATGGAGCAGAGTGCACCCTCAGCAAGTTTGCAGAACATACAAAACTGGGAGGAGTTGCTGGTACACCAGAGGGTCATGCCACCATCCAGAAAGACCTGGACAGGCTAGAGAAAGAGGCCAACAGGAACTTCATGCAGTTCAACAAGGGAAAATGTCAAGTCCTGCCCCTGGGGAGAAACAACCCCAAGCGCCAGTACATGCTGAGTGATGAATGGCTGGAAAGCAGCTTTGCAGAAAAGTACTTGGCAGGACCTGTGGGACAGGTTGACTGTGAGCCAGCAATACCTCCTCCTCACAGCAAAGGTCAACAGCCTCCTGGGCTACATTAGGCAAAGGGTCACCAGCAGCTCAAGGGAGGAGATCCTTCCCCTCTGCTTAGCACTGGTGAGGCACATCTGGAGTGCTGGGACGAGTGCTGGGTCAAGTGCTGGGCTCCCCAGTACAAGACATAATGGACATACTGGACTGAGTCCAGAAAAATGTCATAAAGATGACAAAGAGACTGAATCATCTTTGATATGCAAACAGGCTGAGAGAGCTGGGACTGTTCAGTCTGGAGAAGATAATGTTCAGGGGATCTTACCGATATGTATGAATACCTCATGTTGGGGAGTAAGGTGCTTGAACAACATTTCCCTTGCGGTGCCCAGTGATAGAACAAAATATAAAAGACACAAACTGAAATACAGAAAATTCCATAGAAACATAAGAAAACCTTTTTTTTCTTTTTTAAACCTTTCTTGTCTTTAATGTGAGCATGGTCATACACTATCACAGACTGCCCAAGCAGGTTGCACACCCTTGGAGATATTCAACACTCAGTGAGACATGGTTCTGGGCAACCTGCTGTAGCTGACCCTACTCTAGGCAAGGCATTGGACTAGATGATCTCCAGAGACACGTGCCAGCCTTGCCCTTTCTATGAGGATCTGCAGGCAACAAACATTTATGGAAACGAGGTCCAGGTGATTCCAGGTTGAAGTGTGGAAAATGGATGTACTCTCACTTGGCAAACTTGAGTGTCCCCACCAGGCTACAAAAGACTACACAGTTATTATTTACATACATCCTCTTGCCACCTTTCATGGGCATCTTTACCTTGGTTTGCACCTTTGCAGGGAACTGAAAATGGCAGAGGGTGTCCTGTCCTTAGAATAATAGAGTCATAAAATGGTTAGAGTTGGAAGGGACCTTAAAGATCATCGGGTTCCAACCCCTCTGCCATGGGCAGGGACACCTCCCACTAGAGCATGTTGTTCAAAGCCTGGCCTCAAACACTTCCAGGGATGGGGCAGCCACAACCTCTCTGGGCAACCTGTTCTTTGGGAGATATTGGTCCTGTGGTGGGCAAGAGGTGTGAAAGAAGTCCCGTCCCCTAATTTCACTTTCTGTCTTGGGGTAGTTGAAGAAGGGCCATAGTGGTTTTTTCCTTTATGTGGCAGTAAAAAGCTTGGCTTCCTCCTTTGCCCTGATGGCTTGGGGGAAGGGAATCAAGTGATTTCTATTGCTTAACTGGTTTATGTCCTGGATCTTTTCTGACTGGGAACACAAAGGCTTTCCCCTCTGCCCAGTACAGAAAGTGGAAGCAGTGATCAGAGAGCAGTGAGCAGAGATCTCCCTCATGCATTTTGTGCAGACATTTACACAACATAATGCATATTTAAAAAACAAAACCCAAGATTGAGTCAGTTGGGGAAAAAACAAAACCCAAGATTGAGTCAGTTGGAAAACTATGTGTCAGAAGAGGGGCCAAAAAAAAAAAGAAGAGGACATAATGAAGGTAGGTGTGGAGGAGAGCAACATGAAAAGAGTGTGCTCAAAGGTAGAATATGCACTCTGACATCTCTTCCACTTAAAGAAAAACATAAGGTAAGGAAAGACTGGTTGGCTTTTATCACATTTTTTTCTAGAGCATTCACGTACCAGAGTTAGGTATTCAGAGGTGCAGTTTCATAAGGTCTGTCAAATGCACCAGATTCACAAAATTGTGATATACAAAGTTTAAACTATAAGTTGTTGCTTTTAAAAGCTCTGAAAAAAAAGGGCACTTTCACAAGTACACAGACATGAG
Organism: Pedionomus torquatus; assembly: GCA_013398155.1. Taxonomy (NCBI): domain Eukaryota; kingdom Metazoa; phylum Chordata; class Aves; order Charadriiformes; family Pedionomidae; genus Pedionomus; species Pedionomus torquatus. The sequence continues at coordinate 17,411 of VZRU01008257.1, forward strand.
GTCCAAGCCATCACTGTCATGTGGTTTCCATTAAGTAGTATATGAATAAAAATCTAACCATAGTAAGGGAAAACCTTATTCCTCAAAATTCATCCTCAAGATGACATCCCGTCATTGCTACAGTTCTAATGACCTGTTCAGAGATGAATAACCAGTAATAGATTAAAAAGCTCTGAACATGTACTTTTGCCGCATTCCCTCTGCTCTCTTCCTGTCCTTAGTTACAGCATAAGACTTACAGGAAGAGATTCTTCTCCCACACAGGTATTCCAAACCCGGCAGCCTAATTTCCATTATTCAGTTTGATTCCTGTCGCCTCTCTCCATCCACCCTCGCTAAAACTCAAATTTCTTAACATCCATTCCCCAAATGTAACTCCCTCATTATTCACAAGCATATTACTGACTTCATTTTACACATGTTCTCTTTCTCCTATCCTGGCTAAAACCTCTTTCAAAGAATATCCTCACTCCTTAAATTTCTTCTTTACCCTAGAGGAGCATTTCTTGCTATTAACTATGATATATTTTTCAAAATCACCCAAAATACTTCTCAAAACCTCACGTTCCACATTTCCTGTTTTATGTCTGACATGTCTCTACTCTTAGGTTCAAGAATTACAGAGTACCCCAGGGTTCAGATGAGCATTCAGTGAAATACTGTATGAACACTGCAGTATAAAAAACCCCCCACTATATAAACAAGGCCTGGACAGTTCATCAAAACTATAACAATCATACATTCCCTTAGCATAAACAGTAAGTAAACTGCCCTATGCATACAGGATTTATTGTCTGCTTCCAATGACTCTATCTTATTTTCACTATCAATAAAAAAGATGGATTTAGGGAGGCATAAAGTGAGTTTAATGAAGAATTTTTAAAACTCTCATAAAATGATGGATTTACTAAGCAAATACATTGATTTTGAATGCAGTGAACGACACTACAATGTCCAGCAACATGTAGATAGGCAAAGGTAATGCCAGGATTTTCCCCAACAAGCCCTGTTTCTCACAGGTTGCAGAATCTGGCCTGCAGGCTCTCACTGTAGACTACATTTGGCAAAGCCACTTCAGCCTGGGAATATTTTCTTGCCACAAATAAAATTTCAAAACAAATTAAATCTGGGTCATTTGTATGTGGTTAACACTGCAAAGGCCATTTTCTATGCTTGTTAGGGGTCTTCAAAAAAGGGGCTTTGACTTTTAAAAACAGGAAACTTGGCAAGTGATAAATCCATAGAACTGTGCAGTCAAATCACCTGGAGTATTCTGAAGGTAAACTCAGTTAAAAATAAGCAAAGAGAATTTGACTTAGCCACTTCCTATTTTTTTAAGCAATATTTCAGTTCTTTTTATATTTGAGGCTTTCCAAAGTTAATCTTGTTCTCCAAAACAGATTTAAAGCATGTTTTAGCACACTTTTTTAGCATATACTCATTTAGCAATACAGAGATTGTAAGCGTGCACTGGAGTGATGACACTGGAGAAAAATGACCCCCAACCCAACATCTCAGCCTATTGCTTTGCTAATCTGCATCGACAAACCCACTTTCAACAAACTTGTAGTACTAAGAAAGGGACTCTAAGCCATCTATGTTTAGGATCACCCCTGCTGTTTACCAGTGGCTACACACAAATTGTCTCCCTTCAGAGTATGCTCTAGTGGCCAAGATTGTTGGGTTGGGTGATTTGTTTTGTGGGGTTTGTCTGTTGGTTTTTGGGGTTTTTTTGGGTGTGTGTGGTGTTTGTTTTTTATTTTGTTTGTGTGTATGGTTGGACTCGATGATCTCTGAGGTCCCTTCCAACCATGAAAATTCTGTGAAATGCAAAAAAGGGCAAGAGGATTAATTCCCAGCTCTGAGGAATCAGATTGAGATCTGAAAAGGAGAGGGGCATTTCTCTGCCTGCATCCTTACTAGTATTAAAGGACTGAAAAATAAAATCAGGCCACTATTTAAACTTCTGCCACCCTGCTGATTACAAAACCTGTAGTCTCTCTGACAGCTGTGCAGACTTTCTGTCTTCAGTGTATTTGCATAGGTGACAACGCACCTATAAATGTAATAAATGGCTTCATTGCTACTGCAGTAAAAGGAAAGAGAATCCAGTTTCCTCTCCTGTTGTTGCACCCCTCCTGTGCTCTCAGTATGAATAAAAAGCTTGAATTTACTGTTGACACCAAAGCAGAGTGGATGCAACTTTACAGAAACAGGGAAAGGACCCATTGTAAGATACACCATTTTATTGGTTGGCATGTAAAACAAAAAGATATCCAAACCGCCAGCTCCTGCATACAAAAGATAGGTTGATTCCTTTTTTTTTTTTTTTTTTTTTCCTGCCTGGCTCTGTAGTACAGGTAGCAGAAGGGGACATGTCTATACCCCATTTACTGAATACCCATCCTACCCGTAATACCATGCAACCGTCTCCTCTCTTGGTGCAAGCTGAAATGCCAACCTCTGTGTTGGGGCTAACCAGGTATAAGCACATGATCCCTCTTCTGCTGCTTCTCACTTCAAGGGCAGTGACCTCAGAGAACTATTACTGAATTACCAGGAAATAATTCAATATTGTAAGGTTTTAAACGGCTGCAAATTGGACCTACCAGAGCTCATCTGTCTGCAGGGCCTGAACTCTGGAGCCTTTTGTAAGGACAGCTTTTAAGAAAGTGTAGTAATTCTGTTGTGATTTTAGAGAGCCTGCAGCTATAGAAAGAGTGCCCATGTGCAGCATTCTACCAGCTTGGAGGACTCAAGACCATCACAAAACCCTGCTGTCCTTAAGATCTATCTATCTGGCTTTATATTGCAGGTGTCGGATGCATGGATGGACAGATGGACAGAAGAGTGTTTTGTGAGATTCTGAGACAGCTCGGATGGCTAGAAGGACAGATGCATGTGGCTAGAGGAAAACATTGCACAAAAGAAGTTTGGTGCTCCTAGTGGATTCTCTGGTGGCTGGTAGTTCAATATTTAGTTTGAATCATAGAATTTTCTAGGTTGGAAGGGACCTTTCAGATCATGGAGTCCAACCATCAACCTAACACTGACAAAGCCATCACTAAACCATGTCACTGTGCACCATATCTACCCATCTTTTAAATACCTCCAGGGATGAGAATTCTACTATTTTCCTGGGCAGCCTGTTCCAGTACTTGATAACTCTTTCCATGAAGAAGTTTTCCCTAACATCTAATCTAAAACCTCCACTGGTATGACTTGAGGCTGTTTCCTCTCATCCTATTGCCTGTTACTTGTGAGAAGAGACCAACCCCCACCTCTCTACAACATTAAGACTAATGGAAAACTGGTCTCTCAGTAAAAAAGGGAGTATCTGAGGAGTATTTTGGAAGAGCTGGTGGTCATGGCCTTTGAAAAAGCCAAACTTTTAAGAGGATGGCTGTGGCTGACTGCTTTTCAGTGTCACATGAAGGACTGATCTTTCTGGTGGATTAGGTGGTTTGTTCAGGATTGGCAGGAGTATTCTCGCACCAAGTGCCAACACTGGAATAAACTGGAGCACAGCTCTGCTGAAATGAATTAAAATGCCCAGATAATCAGGAGCTCCAACAGGCTTCTGGGGTTTGTGTTATCAGAAAAATTACTTCAGTAACGATTTTTCCAAGCATTAGGAGGAACAGCTTTGAGAATAGATCTTTCTTAATGTATGTAAAATAACAGCATTTAAGTGTTACATTCTATCTCTAGGCCTTATTGAGCTTTATTTAATACCTGCATTGCAACGGAAAAGGCTCATTTAGGAATGTGTTATTTCATTATGGCAAGCACTAGAAACACATGAGGAATCTCATGCAGTGCACGGAATTACAGAGGTCTACACCTGAACAGTCATACAGGGAATTTTTCTTAAAAAAACCACAGGGACCGGTGGATTATTTTTTTGCTTGTTTTTAAATGATTTGTACTAACATAGTACTTATACCATTAATGTCTGATTTGGTGCAGGATATTCACAGATGCATTAATTAGTGGGAATAATTGATCTAAATTTGCAGAACAGTAAGTTAGTAGCATGATGTTCAAAGGGGTGCTCGTTACTTGTAACTCTCATAAACTTCAGTGGTGAGACGTGCAAGTTCAACACCTGCAGAAGGCAAGGAACACTGCTTTGGGCAGTTAGTTTTGGTGTTCATATATCCATATGAACTGCAAAATGAGAATAGACAACTAAAAATGACTTAATACGGCAGAGTGCCAAAAACAATGAGACAGAAACATTTTTCTGGAGGGATTACTTTACAGTAATTTAAAAGGAATAGTTTAAAAAGTAGAAAGAAATTAATGATTGCAGGCAAGTTATGTTGCAAATGTGGTTTTCTTTAGCAAGCTGTCAGTGCATACAGAGGTGAAATAAATACCTGAAAATAAAGAAAATACACGCCTATATTTTTAAATATTATGTTTATGTTTTATTATGTCCTATTTTTCAAATGCTGTTAAAATTATCTAGCATAAAACTAATATTTATTCTTCTATTATGAGCACCAAGCTATACTGCAAAGCCAGGACTTACAGCTATACAAACAAATCTTATTTCATGTACACAAGGAGAAATATGTCTTCTCGATACTTGTTGAGAATTCAGACCAAGTGTGTGGTCATCAGGCTTTAAATCAGAGACTAATATGAGGGTGTATGTAAAACACTTAATCTTCTATTATTATTTCTTAAATTATGTGTCAGTAGCTTTTTTCTTTTTTTTTTTTTTTCCCACTTCTGATATTCTGCCACTTGCGGAGGTGCACTGGCTTGTGTTCAGTTATTTTTTAAAGTAAATAAATAAGCAAATAAATAAAAAGAAAACTCACTCTAGAAGTGGTGATTTGTTAGGGAGAGACAGAATACACCCAAGAGAACCAAACTGCAGAACATTCCCCTTCTCCATAATGAATCTCAGATCCTAGGCAATGGCAATTACAGGACCCTTCCACAGCAGGAACTCCTGTTGTTATTGATACCTTTTATTGCCCATGTCATATAGAGAGGCTCCCAGAAGGTTTGATATTGTAAGAGCAAAACAGGCTGGATTGAAAATGGGAACAGGTTGAAAAGCCTGACATTTCTACTTGCCTCCCCTTAGAAACAACTTCCAAAGCATTGAGATCTGAAGAACATGGGGGAAGTAAGTTATGACAGCGGGCTGGTTAAACTGATAAAAAACAATCCCACTGGAAAATATGAATTTTATTCTTGCACCTTGGATTGCAGTGAAAGAAAACCATACATTAAATATTCTACCTAAACCACTCTAGTGACGTGTATTTAAGTTTGAGTAATGCTGTAGAACCATAATTGGAGGTGGGAACTTCACTAGCCACGAAGGCTGAAGTTTCCCACGTGAAGTGTCATCCTCAGGATGTTCTCCCTCGCCTATCCTCTCCTATCACCCTGCTGCCAGCAGATCAAAAATTAAAATCAACTTGTGCTAGTTCATCTAAACAACCAAGTTGTTTCTGAGACAAGGTTGACAGAGATATTTTTTTCCGTGTATTTTCTCTTGTTAAAATGTACCGCTGTCTCCAGAAAAATTTGCATATTGAGCAGGGTGAAGCAAGCCTGGGTTTGCCATGTTTGTGAGAGTCTATTCAAATTTGTCTGCATAGAGCTGGGGTCTGAGAAACATTCCTTGCCTCTACTTGGCAGAGAAATCATACATATTCATACATACAGACTTGTGGTAGCACTGAATTCTCCACAGGTGATGTCTGCACTTGAGTGTGCCACAGCCCATGAAGCTCCAGTCCTCCAGCTGTATCACCATGTCCTAAATGGCCCCTATTCCAGAAATGCTCCTACTGATCGTGGGCACCACTTCCAAGACAACCATATTTTACTTTGTGCCTAGTCTTTCCCCTGCACTAGTGTCCAACTGCTGTAAGAGAAAAGGAAGCTCAAGATGGGATTCATTTGCCCTAGTTTTTTCCAGCAGACATTCAGATTTAGAATAGACCCTTGACAGTCAATGGAAAAAAAGTTCTTGAGGGCTATGTGACCTTAGATGTATATTTTAGATATATCCGATCTCAGCTGTGTATTTTATGATGGCATGAATTGTTCCTGGAAAGGCTTGTTTCTCTTCAGAGAATACAGAGGGAGCCCTGTGAGACTAGCTCAAATGCCAAGGTCTACGTTTCAGATGACTCAAATAGAATCACAGAACCGTTTTAGTTGGAAAAGACCTGTAAGATTGAGTCCAACCATTAACCTAGCACTGCCAAGTTCATCCCTAAACCATGTCCCTAAGGGTAGACTAAACCTGCCTGTGTACAAAGAAGTAAATAGCAGGTGGCAGAGGGACTACGGTGAATATGAGATGTAAGAAGAAGCCAGGTATAGAACAGTTAAAAAAAAAATAATAGAGGGGGAGCGTGGGACAAGGGAGGAGGAAATGTTTGAGGGGCAGAATAACCATTAGCTTGGAAGGTGTAAAAATCAAGCGATTCTGTAAGTAATGATTACACATCCCTTTTTGGAGCCTAGAATTGATCCCGGAGAAGCTTGAGTTCCCACATTCCTCTGTTTCTAGGAAATGCTTCTGAAATTCACAGGGAAAATTACTGTCTTAGTCCTCCTTTAATATCTGATGTCCACAGAGGGAAGACTGCTTATTATTGCCACCAGTTGCTCCACTAACTGAAATGGGAGATGTAGGAACTGGGAATCTAGACATTTCAACCTATGGTAAGCCTGGGAGCAGAAGTACATAAAATATATTTTGTTATTTTAAAAGAAGGTGGACTAAGGGAATCTAAAGTCAAACTCTCAGGTTGTAAGCAGTATCCCAATGTAGACATTTTTTATCAGATCCCGATGAATTATGATGCAGATTATACATGGGATTATATGTTAACGTCTGCTGCATTCAGCAGTTCAGCATAGGATATTTTTATTGGCCGGATTTAGGCTGCAAAGTGAAGAAGACTTTATTTCCTCCAGGACTCACAGCTAGATAGGTACAAAAGACCAAAGCTATTTTGGGAATAGGTGGTGGAATTACAACAAAAAGACCAATGTAAAGGCCGTGGGATTTCAGTAGAGAGAGGCAGTTCCTGCATTTGGCGGTTACCAGTTTTCTCTGAGGTGTTGGATGAGCTCCACAAATCAGAGAACCTTATACTGAGTTGGGGGCAACACGGCAGGAGCACAGCTGCACACTGAAATCATCGTCTATTGTGTTTGGAATATATAAAATGCTATGAAAATGTCCTGTACTCTCAAATTCCTAAAACACCTGGAAAAATCAATATCCCAGCCTGGACACCAAAAATAGGTCAATGTATTTGGTAAAGCTCAGCTGGGATGGTCACGTGCTGGGAATTTCAATCTTCCAGCCCTCCTATTAACCTCACAGAGATGGTTCATTTCCAGATGACCGAAACTGGTTTAACCTCTGTTAACCATGCCTCAATTTTCCATCTGCAAAAGACAGATAGAATCTTGCCTTTGTTCCACTCTTTTTCTGCCTTGTGTGATGTGACAGTGATAGTGACTCTTTTAAAGCAGGAACTTTGTATCTCAGCACCGCTTAACACCTCTCCTGTTCCTCAATATGCTTTGTTAATCGATATCTGTGAGAAAGTATGAGTGGGGTTCATCTTGCTAAACACTGGACATTTGCAAAGCAGATATCTACATTTGAGGTACTTGTCTGAGGTTCTTTTTACAGACACAAGAGAGAAATGAGTGGATTTTGGCAGTCAATTCATCTGACCTATTTTAGATGTGCCCATTTCTCTCCTCTATCTATGCACAGAACATCAGGCAAGTACCGCCATCGTAGACACGTGCTTTGGAGAGGTCCAAATCTGGGAAAAATGAAACACACCTGTCGCTTACCCTTTCAAACAGAAACACCAAATTTAGTAAAATTAAATGCTTTTACACAGAATTAAATTTGCCTCAGGATTTTTAACATTTTCATACACCTTACAATTTTCTACTCCTTTTTCCTTGTTGTCCTTATCTTAGACAGATTTAGGATATTGAGCATGCACAGATAAGCCTCCATGACTACCTACTTTGACAGATACACAGATAAGAATGTACTGTTAAAGTGATTTAGCAAGGTTGAGGTATTTAGGAACAGCTTTAAAGGTGCTTCAAAAGTGGTTTAGTACCACAAAGACATCATTAAAGCATTTATAGTTTTTTCTGCTTCTTTAGGGGGGCCTGAGGTAGAGAAGAAAGAAAGGAAGCAAGGAAGAAAGAAAGAGGATATAAATAAAAACCCTCAACATTTATTCAGTACCAAAAATAAGAAATTAAGCATGAGAGCATACCCAGGAAATTTCCAGTGTAATTATTATTAATACACATCCATAGTTTCTATAATTATAATTTCTTTTCCAACTGTACTTTTTTCCTCATTTCTATTCTTAAACATAATCCCTTGAACTTTCTGTTATTTTCTGTCTACTGTTAAAAGGTTTGTGTAACCTAGAGTATGAAATGTTGAGAAGTACCTCTTTTTTTCTCCCCTGCCTCCTGAGTGATTGGATTATCACCACAACTGCTATATTGGTAAAGACTGAGGATCTTGAGATTTTTTTTAAGTAACATCTTTAAAGAAATAATGTATCTCAGTATGCAGGGGAAATTCAGCTGTCCACAAACACAAAAATCTCCCCCCCAAAAAACAAATTTGACTGCGTATTATTAAAAAAAATGCTGAAAAATGAGATAAAACTTCACAGATAAATACTATATTTTTTTTTTAATTCTGACTTCACAGAATCTAAATTTTATTAAACTTCCAAGGACACACAAACTTTAAACATTCTCAGCATTTCACTTTAGCCTCTGAATGAAGAAGGTCTCCTGCTTCTTTTATTGGTCACTGTTACCTGCAGCAATAGCTCACAGGTTGGCAAATTCAGGCCAAAGTTATGAAGTGGTTCTTCAGCCACCATATCATGCATTGTGCTTCTTTTTACTGAGCCTTATCATTTCAAACAGAGAATATTGCATGATGCAAAACTGAAAAAAAAAAAAAAATCCCTTTGTTTCTGCTCAACAGCATCCCATGGCTTCTCCTGCCACACAACCTCTGCAAACAGTGGCCATAAATAATAGCCTGAAAAATGTGCATGGCTATTCACAACATGAATACATTTAAAAGGTACTGGTATAACCAATGGAATTTTTTTTGGTGCATTTTTTTTAAAAAAAAATATTTATTTATTTTTAATTCCCTTTATGGCAGATGTCCTTGCCCAGACAAGACCTGAAAGAAGCCTAGCAAACCAGAGCTACTCTACATTTTCTGGTATAGTATCTTTCATTTAAGACCACAGCAAATCTGCTGCTCAGCTGGAGAAGATGGATCAGGTACTAAACACAGTTGCGTGCCCAGCAACTGCTCATAAGCACCGACCAAGGGTCTTTATTTTCTAAAGACACCCCCATCCGATTGTAAAAATAGCTTTTTACAATCTGATATAATTTTTAAATTCTGATACAAGCATTCAACTTGTAGTCACTTAGAAACCTCTTACTTCTGTGCAAGACATGCAGCATTTGAAGCGGTAATTGATATTCTGTTACATGTATGTAAATTATTGCTACAAATTTGCAGATGTCAAATTTCTAATCTAACCACTGTCAGCGACTTAACTACAAAATACTCAATGAGAATATGTAAAATCTTTTGTAATAAAAGTTGAAATCCTTCAAAAACTTAAAAATGTTAGTCCCTGGGGTGGAAAATAAATCTTACTGAGTACCATAAGGCTTCATTGTGCTAATTTATGACTACGCAAACACGATGCAGCTCTATAAAAGATGCTCATAAGACAAAAGGGAGGATCTTCCATTATTCCTGAATGCGTGTGACTACAGTGATGACACATGTGATTTGACTCTATAGTCAAGATTTTAATACTCTCTGTGAGACGAGTTTAAGTAATCACAGGTGATTAGAAAGTCAACAACTAGTTTTAGAGTCGTATGCTGATGAGCATACACGGAACATAAGAGAGACACTTGCAACTTACTCCTTTCACCGTGAAAGTAGGGCAAAATCCTGTATTTCATTTGATGATAGAAAGAGGTTATTTTTCCTATAACGTTGCAGAAGAAAGGTACATGGCAGACACAGTCCACAAAAATTTTATGAATAATTTTATTTACACTGTGCTTAAAAACAAACAACATCTGTGACTGCTTTACAGTTTCTTTGACTGCAAACTAAATTTATCTGCTTTACAGGTTCCTTCTGAAAAACAGCTGAGACATAAAATTCATCACAGCATTGTGTTCAGTATTTGCCCTTTTGCTAATAAATACCTGGTCAGGCTACAACTGAAGAGGACTGCAGCTCTTCGAAAGAGTAACGGAAAAGCATGGAGGCAGGTTTTAAAATGTGAGGAAATAAATTTCCATCACACAACTGACAGTAAAAGATAGCTACTTTTTGTGCAGTGGTTGCAATTCCTACAAGAAATATGGTGTGAGTAACCCCTCGGTTGCTGTGATGGAAGTATCAGAAGAAAGCCTAGGGTGAGCACTGACTGCTGTGGGATGTCCTCCATGCTCTTGTGCTCCTAAACTGGTGGTGCTCAAGGCTGGACTAACCAACCCATCCACACAAAATCCTAATGTCATCAGTGTACTGTAGGATTGAACTCAGAGGCCATAGAAGATTAAGTGTCCACCAACAAAGAACTGCACCTGCTCTGCAAACAAGCCAGTCGTGTGTGTGTCTCTGCATGTATACACACACATGTACATGTACACACTCCAAAGCTTTTTTAGAAAGAATTTACTACTGAGACACTACCTAAATGGTGTCAGCACTGCAACTGTGTCTCACTTCTTTATGCAGTTATATAGTAATAGGCAAATTACCTCTACTAAATAGGTAAGACTCCACGACTTCAATAAATTTGTTACCCTGAGGCACATTACTGGGAGAAGCTACTTAAGCTACCTGAATCCTCATCAAACTTTCTCCTTGCTGCTGGGATCTCACCAGTCAGCTCACCGCATACTGTGAATCACAAGGGAAGCCACTTTGTGTTACGGTTTTCAGCTGCAATCTTTAGCCATTTGTTAAGAAAAGCTTGGGACGTGTTGCAAAACATCCAAGTTCATGGAAAACCTTAAAACAAGAAGGACCAACACACGATGACAGATGTATTTTCATGAAAGACTTGACATACAGAGTAAAAGGGCAGCACAGGTTGGAAAAAGGATAAATATGAAATGGCGTAGCTCATCTTTGCATTAAGATAAGCTGTCAAATCTGATGCTTTGAAGCCACAGGGGACAGATGACAACAGGAGGTCTGCTGCCCTGTAAAAATGATGGTGAGACTTTTGCCCTTGATGAGGTTCCGGTGTATGTTTGTCTTTGTATGACAGCAGGTATATAAACACTCCCAAAAACCTAAAGGCTGCACTGAGATGAGTGAGACACTTTACAGGCACTCCCTTGCTTACCACTACACAGTCTGGAAAGCCAAAAAACGCCAGATGTACTTCTTTAGGGGCTTCAGAGGAGTAAAGCCAAGATGATGTGTGCAATGCAATGGATGTCGCTCAGGCCTGGGGCTGTGCTGCTGCATTCCAGGATGCCTACAGGAATGTTCTATCTACAAAGTGACCTTGGTGACAAGTGACATGAACTCTTCTCTCAGTACTCTGGCAATTTTTCAATGGGTTTTGACAGTGTGTCCCAATTAATTAAATCATATTTCATCATTAAGGATGGTTCAATATCTTTATTTGCAAATTCCAGCACAATTGTTTTTTCCTGCCAACAAGCTTCAGTTCAGAAGTCTCTCTAAATTTTTTATTGATCTTTCTGCATTAATGGATGCTAGGTTAAAAACATTTTATGGTTTCTGATACTAGTGATAGCATATACCATGTTTTTGTTAGGACAAACCAGGAATGGACTTACCTCTTGTCGCCCACCCCTAGAAATCTTGAGTTGCTTGGGATGGATCCGATTGAGTCTAGCCTTATCAGGAGAGGAAGAAGCAGAAAAAACATGTGCTGGACATATTTGGTTTGTTCCCTTATCTGATAGCAGAAAAGCATTCTTTAAATATTATCAGTATGATTACTTTCTGTGGACTTCAATTCAGCAGCTTAGGAAATACCGAAGAACCTTGCTCATTTTCCTGTTTCTCAGAAATAAGGGGCTTCATGTTCACCATGCCAAGTTCTGCATCTTTGTTGTCCATCTCCCAGATAAGTCCAAGGCAATAGGACTAGCAAGATTTCTAGAAGTGTGCTAAATTTACTGGATGATTCCTCTGTGTTGATCTCAGATGTACTCATTGCATGATTCCCTCTTAAACATACTCCTGATTTCAGATCACACACATGTTCAAGGCTAAGCTCCAAAGCTTTGGAACAAGGAGGAGTTTGCTTGGTCTCCATATCTCTGTAATGGAGTCAGAAACCATGATGTATTTCCAAGTTCCTTGATTCTTCATGCCTTGGGCAGGACACGTGGAAATCCTGCTATAACCCCTGGCACCATAACCACAAACCAAGACAGAACTGATGTTCTCAGTCAGATGGAGGATTGTTGCTCCTAAAGATGATCAAACCCCATGTGTTCCAGGTGACGTCTTTCCAGCTCATCAAACTGACATTTTCCAGATTGCTTGAAAAACTTCTGATAGTAAACAGTAATTGTATGAGTCAGATTTGTCCGCTAATGTCCTTTCCAGCTGTCCCTTCACCCGTGAGTCGGTTGTACAACAGCCAGTGCACGGGCATACATCACTGAGGATGATTTTGGCTTTGCAAACAGAATATGAAGAACTACTCTATTGACAAGTGAAAAGGAATAGAGAGCTCATGTTTGGTGATGTTGACTGTGCTCTGATAACACAAATAAAATACAAGGGGAAGAAAAAACCCTTTATTGTTAGCATTTCAAGATAGCATACTGAATACACTCTGGGATTAGATCTCCTGAGTCAAATAGTGCTGTATTTACCAACACTTTTCAGAGAAGAACGGCCTTTTAAGTGATGCTTAGCAACACATTCTCCATTCTGTTCTGCCTATTAGATTTAACACTTTTCACGTTTACCTTTCGAGTGCAAGATACAGAGGAGAAAAATTCTATTCATACTCTGAATGCCGACATGTTGAGAGGTATGACATCAAGCACAGGAAGCCCTTCTGCAACTCCAACATTGTTTTCAAAGCCTGCCTTGGTTTCCCTCCAGCTATTACAACTCAAACCTTCCCAACCCTACAACTGACATCAGTTATCTTCATGTGGATGTGTTTTTCAGTGCTATTAATCAGCTCACACCTCATCTAGAAGCAAATGGTTTAAGGACTACAGGATAGCTGACCAGCTCCCAAATACCAGGATGAACCACGGCCTATAAAATGTTATGTATTCACACATGCCACAGATGCAGAGAGAGTGGTTCTGATCAAAGCCTCTTGGGACCAAATTTATACCTACTGGACTTCAGAAACCCAGCAAAGACTAGGACTTTAGTTCAGCTAAATGCACTTGGTACCTAGAAATGGAGGAAGGTCTGTATCTAAAAAAAAAAGGAGCTTAGAATAAAGTAAATTTGGGCCATTAGTAGGTAACATAGCAAACAGTCAGCCATTGCTTCTTGTTCTCAATCTCTTCTACGGAGCCCGAGTGGTCAAAATTCTAATCCCACCCCATTTTCTACAACTCTTCTGGTTTAAACGCAGATACTGAATATGTTTGTATCAAATATTAGATGTATAATGGAAAGGAATCAGAGAAATAGGAGAAAAGAAAGCTTTGTCCTGTGGTCAGAGGCTGGTCTACACACACAGTAGCATGGATCTGAAAAGTAAAATCAAAATTCTTCCTCCATTAAATTTCAATTATTTTCATTTATATTTTTTACCATATAATTGGACCTTTGTTACTACAAAGTACGTGTATTAGGACTGTCACGTGAGTCTGCTATGTGTTTTAATACATTTCTCTATCAGATAAACTAAAAAAATAAATAAATAAAAAAATCAACTACCTTGATCAGGATTAAACCAGGAAATCAGAGTTCACACATAATACTTAACCTAAATAAAGAATTCATGGGAAACAGAATCTTACTATCATAATATTTATTGGAAAGGTACACAGGAAGAAAAAATCCATACATGCTCCTCAGGAAAGCATAATTTCCCCATGGATAACGCTCTATATGACTTGAATCTAAACTAACACTGTAGATTCTAATAGCACTTGGCAAGCTGCAGACACATCATTTTTTAACTTAGGCTTATGTTTGAATTACCTGGAACTCAAATTTCCAATGTGACCTTTTCAGGGTTTTGTTTAGGAACAAAAAGAGTTCTCACTAGAGACAGAAAATACCTTTTAGAGAACAAGATATATTGTTGAGGGTGAAGGCTAAAATAGAACGGTACTGCTGCTAGTCTAGAATTAGAGAAAACAATGACTATGTATGTAAGCTTTGTTACCTTCAGCTGACAAAAGGGAATTTATTTTTTTTTTTACATTTAAAAACAAATTTCTGATCTTTCATACTGTGCTTTCAAGTACATACTTATTCCTCCTATGCCTCAAGTTTATAAAATGCAGTAAGGTGGGGTGTTTTTCTGCCTACAACAACGGACGCACTAAGGATGCACATGCCTAACAGAATGTTTTTATTTTTGTGTTCAATTTTGCAAGGAGTTCTGCGCCAAAGAATTTAATCAATGAGCCAAAGCATTTCTCACCTCTCAAAACAGATGCTGAAGTTTTTAATGACCACACAGAATTCCAGCATATTAAGATCTCTGCTCACTAGATTTATTTTTTTTTTTCTTCCCCCTAGGTTTCCTTACAGGAGGAGTGCCGAAAATCTGACTTGCAAAGTGCAATATCCTGTTCTGCTGTGTAACCACATCTATACTGGAGCTATAGACTGTTCTTGTTCCTCATTTCCTTTATCCCCTGGTAAGCTGCATAGACTAGCTTTTAAACTGCCTTTTCACTGCCAAGTTCAGAAATATACAACAGGAAATTTCAACTGCATATTTACATAGAAAAAATTGGAAAGCATGGGAGAGCCAAACACAGCTTTGAGTCTTTTTGTAGTATGCTCAAAGCCAAAGTGAGGAAAAAAGCCAGTACAGATATGGTATCTAATTGTTAAATATTTACTTAATATGATCATCATTTATTGAGGAAGAGGAAGATAAAGAAGCAGAGTTCAAATATTTACTACAGATTATAGAACTCTTCATTATAGACAGGGGCTAGCACTAATTTTGGGGAAGAAAACTGCTACACAAAATAAACAGCTGTTTACTTTATTTAAACTAGTTGTTCCCTTAATTTTTCATAAAGGCACATTTCATTGAACAGCTCCTCCTCTGAGCTAGCCCTTTCCCTTTTACTCTTCTTCTGCCTGTTTTATTTCTGGACGTAATGCCCAAGTAAGTGGTCCACCATTCAACATGTATCATTCTGATCCAAATGACAGAAGATGGGTTAATACAGTCTTTCCTCTACTGTACCAGCAGAGGCATACCAAAAAGGGCAGAAAAATCACTATATTTGGATTCATATCTCCCCCCCTACCAGTTGTGAGCCTGAAAACTGCTCTACATAGGGTTGGAGCAAGTAGGAGTTGCAGTGTAAGGAGATACCTTTCATTTCTGGGCACCTGATAGACTCCAGTTGGAAATTCACCAGGGCAATAAAGTCACTGACCTCAGAAAGAAGCTGAATGACCCTTGAGGTTTTGAAAGTCCCTTTCTCCAACCTTTGGAGGCTTTGCCTGGGAAGGCAAAATTGTGGTAGGTGCACTATTCGCAATGCAAGGTACACAATATGGCAAAATTTGGAAAATGAAGAAGAGCTACCAGCATGTGCTCAGAGTAGCTGCAGGAATTAGCGAACATGCCAATTAGTAGTGGATGCCTACAAAACATCACTTTTGTCCCGTTTAATGGATCTAATTTATATGAAGTGTATTCAAAACATCACTTAAGGTTATTACCACATCTCCGAAATCATTTCATTCAACTGAATAACTGAAACGCTTTATGTACCTTTTATTAATGCATAAACATGATTAACTTGCACTTTACCCATCTGAAATATTAAAACGTTAAAAGGAGCATAAAACCAGAAAATTACTGGACATTTCCTCGTTGTTGCTGAACGAGACAGGCAGGTAGAATGAACCATGACCAACCTGTGACCCTTCCCTTCAATACTAATGCCTCTAATGAAATCTGATGTCAATCAGAAACCCTCATCAAAATGGCTTGATCATTTGCCATCAGTCCCTTAGAAAAATATAACAATCTGAAAATTGAAAAGGAAAGAAGTGTTTTGTTAAAGACTGTCCCAGCAAAGTGGCTGCCTTTATTATTTATATCCCTCTCATATGGCTAATGCTGTATCTGGTTTTAGTTGACTACAGGCTGATTAAATTTAGATCCAACATGAGGTGCATACTGCTATACATTCAACTCCAACTGAGATTCCACGCAGCATTGGTAGAAATATATTATTTTTCCAAAGATGCAGTGTGAAGGCAATGCTATAATGGTCTAATACAACTGAAACTTCTCTTTCCCTTCCCAATAATATTTCCCAACACTGCGGCAACACGAATTACATTAATTCTCTCTGGGGCAGAACAGAGTGCTTGAAGAATGAGTAGTATGAACTCAAGAATTCTACTCCAGATCATTAAAAGATAAAAAAAAAAACAAAAACAAACCAAACCAAACAAAAAACCAAAAAAAACCAACACCAAGATGCTTTTTCTAAATAACTTAACTAGATTAGGAAAGATAAATGATACAGCATGGGAGAGGGGAAAAAACTGTGGAAGGAAAATGTTTTCTCAAACAGTTTGAAAAGAAAGAGTAAAGTAAATTGTATATTAATGTTGATGGGGCCATGATATGGCTAAAAGCAGGTCTGCACTGTCCCATCTGGAGGGTCTGGGATTACATTGTCTCCCTTTCTGTAGGCTTTTAACTGGCCCCCTGTCTGCCTGCATGTAGATACTCTTTGATTTACTGTTGCTTCAATTCCTACGTGCTTTTCAGTACATGATACACTGACAACTATAAGCAAGTGGCTCATCAGCAGATCGTGTGAGTTTGTTCCTTGGCCACAGAAGTCCTTTTTTAGTAATAACATAAATACGTTCAAGCCATGTATGCTGCCCTATGGTGGCAGAACTGTTCAGCGAGGCCCTTTTGAGCTGCTAAAAAGAGAAATTTCAGGTTCAGTCTGATCACAGAAAACATCCACTAGTGTGCCAACGGAATCCAGGGGCTGAAGATAAAACTTCCTGGGACAGAAAGGAAAGTTGCTAATGTCAAAAAAACATATGAACTCATTTAGAGTACTTTTGTATCTCCAAAATCTTGATTTCTCATCTGATGTTTACTGAGTTGCTGGTTCTTAGTCTTTCTCTGCTATAATGCTTTGGGCAGTGCCAGACCAAGAATCTGTCATTCCAGGCTTCCTTCTGCAGAAAACCAGCAGCAGCTGCTTTCAGGTTGAATAACACTCCCACAGATTTGCCTTTTTAAAAGAATAGGAAAAACACGGATATTTAATCTCAGGAGAATGTCTAGTGAAGAGTACTTGTGTTTTAACAACTGCTGGCTCAGAAGGCACTGGGGGCTCCTGAATGCTATTGGTAAGATGCAACCACCAGTCTGTAAATGGATTGTTAAGTGCAGTTGTCTCTACACTGCTCCTGGGCATCTGTGCCAGGAACCGCTAAAGAAATGGACAAATCCTGTCCCAATTCCAAGAGCAAACGGGACTGGTGTGCCTCAAAGGCTTGAACACCCTGCGGTGAACTGAGAGGGAAAAACAGCAGACACAAAGGGAAGAGGGGAGATTTAGATTAGATATTAGGAAGAAATTCTTTCGTGTGAGGATGGTGAGGCACTGGAACAGGTTGTCCAGGGAAGTTGTGGATGCTCCACCCCTGGAAGTGTTCGAGGCCAGGCTGGATGGGGCTTTGAGCAGCCTTGTCTAGTGGGAGGTGTCCCTGCATATGGCAGTGGGGTTGGAACTAGATAATCTTTAAGGTCCCCTCCAACTCTAACCACTCTATGAACCTATGATTCCCCAATCTATACTGAGCTAGAGCTACCCCTAAAGCAAGCAGGGAGCAAACTGAGGTCGCCGCTCTTATTGACACCCGTTGCATGGTCATTACTTGAAGGGGCTACAGACTCAATGGAATCCTGTCTCGACCACTCTACTAATATCTACAAGACGAACATAAAGAATAGCAGGTGCCTAACCCTGTTTGTACATCAGGAGAGACGGGACAGGGGGGAGCATGCATCCTGCTCGCTGACAGCTCGGCTGCGGTCCCCTTGCAGTGTACATCCCCTGAATTCTGGCCAAGCATTGCAACATTGTCTTTGCAGCAGAGACTTCAGTTTAAAAGTCATCTCCTGGCACTCACTTCGCAGAATATCTGGTTGTTTGGCACCCTCTGCACCAGATGTTATCTTGTAAACTAAATGCACAAATGCTTATTCCATTCTCACAATAAAGGAATAATCAGGGTTACCACTTAATTTTGCGGTTTGAAGTTAATGATACTTAAGATTTATAAATACGTAGCAGAAGTATGTCAATTCTGTGACTGTACTAAAAAAGAAAAAGGCACGTAGCTCAGGAATGAAGCTAAATGTGTCATAAATAAGCCTAACAATAAGGATTTAATTTATTAGCAGTTTTGGCAGAACAGCAGCAAAGACGATTGCGGTTGTGAAGCACGTTTGTCATTTGACAAAGGAGAGGCTGTTACTCAATATAATAACAATACTAGGTTTATTCTTTTTTAAGTATTCAAAAAAAATCTGCCCAAGAGATTCTCCAGGTTCGATTGTTTGTCTCTAATCTCAAGGTGGATTTCACATCATTAGTTAAAAGGGTTTAGCAGACCAGACACCAAGGAGTACTGCATCAGAAAGCCTGGTATATTTATGAGGCCAGTTATGGCTTTGCAGTAATCAGAAGTTTCATGGAAGAGGGAGGAGTTCTCAGACTCCTGTTTGATAGCAAGATGACTAGGGCACTTTATTTCCTCCTTTTTTCACTCCTTCACTGTGGCCACTTCTATCCTAAGTGTGATAGAAGGGAAAAATGAGGCATCAAAACAGCTAAAGGTTAGATTAATCATAAATCACTGCACACCATCAATTTATGTATTTATCCTACTTTATGTATCTAAAATTGAATAAAGTGCCTAGAGGTTTTTGGTTGAGCAGACTGAAGTAATGAAAACAATTTCCTAAAATAAAATATAAGCATTGTCTAGAGTTGTTAAATAGAAGTCCAGCAAGATTAGTTTCCATTTCAAAAAGAGGAGAAAATTGGTTTCTTCAGATCCCCAATCAAATGCACCAATAAGTGAGATTTTGCCTATTGAAATGGAAAAACAGAGTACTGAGAAACGCGATTATCCTGCAAGTAAAGATGGTTTTATACTGTAATAACTGCTGTCACCAGGAGGCTAGTGAGACAATTTATATTAACTACACCAGCTTGTTCATCACTCTTCAACATTTCATTCGTTCAAGACCAGTCCCTGTTTTTCTTCCCCTGAAATCAAATGTCAAAGATCAGTCATTGATTATGCCAATTTTCAAGGGTATACCATTCTCTCAGACTCAGGTACTTCCCTTCCTACCTTTTGGCAGACTCTCTTTAATTGAAAAAGAACTATATAACGCAGACATTGAAACATTCATCTTGAGTATACTTCTTCACATGTATTCAAATTCACAGAACAACTACAGGAAACAGACAAGAACTTTTTTATTACTTTGATCTTTTTTGTTTTTTTTAAGAAAGACTCAAGGATTCAGTCACAGTAATAGCAGAGAGCTGGTAAGAAATGGTACATAAATGAAAATCTATAAGGAAAATGCATCCCTACTCAGTGATATTGGTCTAATATCTTGACTCTAAATCTACAAAATACGTGTCATTAAAGAAGAAGTAGACTTTTTTTTTTTAAACAATACTTTTTATACTGCAAATTATTAACGTGTTTAGAGGAAGGGGAATACTTATCTCCCTATGTATGTTGTAGGCTCAAATGGGAACCACTGACATCTAGCACAAACCATGACAACCTTAATGCTGTTTTAATGCGAGCCAGAAGATGAATGCTACCATGCAAGAGAATATCAGGAATGGAAGTCACACTTTTTCACCAAATTTTCTCTGCTGTACTGTGCTTGATGGCTGAATCTAAGGATAACATCTAAGCTGCTGAAGATGTCTTCCAGAAATTGCCAACTGAAAGTGTTCCACTTCAGAAGTGAGAGACACCCTGCAGGAAGACTTGGATAGGCTGGAAGAATGGGTTAATAAGAACTTCATGAAGTTCAGCAGAGACAAGTTCTCGTACCCAGCAAAACATAATCTAGAAGTGTAGCACAGGCTGGTATCTACCAACTGAGAAGCAGCTCTGTGGAAAGGGATCTGGGGGTCATGGCGGACAACAAGCTGAATATGAGTGGACTGTGTGCTGCTGTGGCAAAGAAAGCCAACGGGATGCTGGGTCGCATCAACAAGGGCATCACCAGCAGAGACAAAGAAGTCATTATCCCACTCTACTGAGCACTTGTCAGGACACATCTGGAACACTGCATTCAGTTTTGATCCCTGCAACACAAAAAAAGACGTGGACGGGCTGGAAAGGGTCCACAGAAGGGCCCCAAAGATGATCAAAGGACTGGGAAGCCTGCCATATCAAGGAAGACTGAGAGAACTGGGCTTTTTTTCAGCCTTGAGAAAAGAAGGCTTAGGAGAGACCTTACTACCATGTTCCAATATTTAAAGCATGGCTACGAAGAATATGGAGACTGTCTTTTTATGATCACATGGAAAAGAAGAGGGGTAATAGGTACAAGCTACTCCTGGGGATATTCCAGTTGGACACAAGAGGAACATTTTTCACAATGAGAAAAATTAGCCATTAGAATAATGTCTCCATGGAAGAGGTGGATTCATTGGACACTTTTAAGATTTGGCTGGACAGGGTGCTGAGCCATCTTGTCTAGACTGTGCTTTTGCCAAGAAAGGTTGGACCAGACAATCCTTGAGATCTCTTCCAAACTGGTATTCATTATTCTACTATTCTGCGATTCTATGATTTTCTTTTATAACCAAATCAAAATTGACAGAGAACTGGAAACATGAGAAAAAAGTTCCCAGATGACAGGCCAACAGACAAATAGGGTGTAAAAGGAATATTCAGAAGAGCAGAAAAACTAATACATGTTTTATTCATCTATACTCAGTCTAAAGGAATTTCATGAGGCTCTCATGGTGGAAACATTCAAATGCCACACTCAAAGGATCTGTGCCCAAATGACATGCCAGTACAAGGCACTGTGGAGCAAAATGGCTGCAAAATCAGTAAATGGAAAGTGTAACTGAACCATGAGTTCAAAACAGAATGAAAGATAAAGTGGCATAACTACTAATTGCAGTGTGCAGGTTTTTTTTTTAATTTAATTTGGACTATTTCCAGCCTGCTCCTATTGATAGGACGTCTGCAGATGGACCACTCAAGTTGCACTTCTGGATTTTATCTCTTGAGATTCAGGAGCCAAGTAATAAAATAACAGGTAAAAAATAAGACAGATAAGTTTAGAGTGCTGGACATGTGGAAAAAGCCAGCAATCACAACTTCGTACTCAGGATGATGAAGTCTGGGTAGACTATTATCAGACACACATGAGATGTCAGAGTCATAATAGTCAACCCTAAGAACAGCTCAGCTCAGTGCTCATGAAAGTAAATCAAATTACTAGGAAAGAAAAAGAAAATAAACAGAAATATCATTCTCTCATTTTAAAAATTTCAACCTTACCTCCTGTTTTTTCCACCCTAAAAAAACGTGGTAAAATGGAATAGACAGAGAGGAGGGTAACAAGTACGCTTATGGAACAGCTTCCAGGAGAAAATAACTACACTTTTCAGCTTGGGGAAGAGATAGCTGACAATAGGATGTGGTTCATAGAATCACTAGGGGAATGGAGAGGGTGGAAAGGAACAAGTAACTGTTTGGTCTGTCTGAAGACACAGAGAAGAACTGGAGCGCATCACGAGAAACCAGCATATGGTGGGTTCAAAAGTAGCAAAAAGATGTGGCTCTTCATACAGCACATCATTGAATTGTGTGCAATTCCTTGTAATGGGAAGCTGTAACTGCATTGAAAAGCTGACTCTACCAATTCATAGGAATGATAACCTGTCAAGGGCTATCACCTCTGGCTCAGTTACTCTTTGAGCAACACAGTGCTGCAATACAAAGTATTTTTTGGAAATAACCATACCTGCCTGCCACCTTCTTGTACTCATAGGCATTAATTTCAGAGCTGAAGATCGAGTATTGGGTTAGAATGACTTTTGATCTGACCCAGTGTGGCTGTTCCTGCATTTGTATTAGCTGTTCAGTCACTAGTCAATGGGGTTAGTCCACTAAATAAAAAAATTAGAAGTTGACTCTAAACATGGGGGAAAAGAAAAAAAAAAACAAGTAAAAAAAAAAAGTGGTTGACTCAACAGAAATTTGATTTCTTTTTATTTACTCTGGAACATGATATTGGAAACTTAGATTTATAACCCAAATTTGTGCTGGGAAAAGAGTTTACACGTCACAGTCTTACATGAAGATGATGGAAAACACTAAATGTCACAGAAAATACATTTCTGGAAGTCTAAAGTTGTCTTTCAGCAGTCAGAATTGCAATTTTTCAATGTATTTATTCCTTCCCAATGAAATTTCCTAGCAAATGATCACGCTTTTAGTATGCTAAGATCAATTTGATTAAAATTTCATGTACATGATGGAAAAAGCAATATGTCTGTAAAGCATGTCAGTTATTAATGACACACTCTAAATTATGGTAGGCTGAACATTCTCAGCAGGCTGCAGGATTTGATTGTAGTGTTTTGAGTCTGTCTTACAAAATTGCAATTTTGCTTTTTGGACAATATTTATTATACCTCAGAGAGCAAAACCAAATACTTTTACAAAAAACAATCATTTAATAGTAGTTACTACTTTTTTTTTTCTTTGTTTTTTTTTTTTTTTTCCTTTTTTTTTGTATTTATTTTTTATTTCTTTTACAAATGCTTCCCTGTTTCGGGTCTTCCCCTATTCCTTTTTTCAATCAAGGATGAATTTGGGAACAGCTTGCAAAAGTCCTGTTTTTCCCCCACCCCTTGAAACCCACATGGTAATTCCCTTTATCTAAAATTATCCAGTTTTTTAATGTGCTTATTTACAGCTTCAAATAAAATACTGATACTTGGTGCCAGGGATGAGTTGTTACAAAAAACATTTGGTTCCTGTATTTTGTGAACTGTGATTTTTTTTCATAGTTGTAAGAGTCCAAAATACTGCATATGTTAGCTGGGTGTCACTAATGATAACAACTATTGCTCCCAGCTGTTTTTTCTTTAAATAAAAGACACAGCTGAAATTAGGGATAGCAGATGCAGATCTTCTTTCAAGGAGGAATCATATACGTCCTGATTAACTGCAAACACGATTACTTTATTCAACAAGTCCCATACACAAACCAGCAAAACATAATTAAAAAGTGACGACCACATCTTGATGAAAGTGGTTATTTCAAGTAAACTGGGGCCTCCTGGAGGTTTTTCTTTTCCACCTTCTTTAACCATTGTCACTAACTAAAACTCTAGTTCCATAGAGTTGTTACGAACAAGCAGTTTATACAGCAGCTGTTCGTGGCTTCAGCAGCTCTATGAATACAAAGCTATTATTTTGGAAGTGATGAGATAACTCACAAGGAAAAGGTGACTAATCCATCATATAAACTAGGACACATCAGAATATGAGTATAAATGTGCATTATTCATTTGATCTAATTGTTGTTCCAGGTATTGCTATGGCAGAGACTTTCAACATTTTTTTTCTCCAATCTATAATTCAAAGCTTTAGAGGAAAACAAAAAAAAAAAATTAGAAGCAGAAAAGATGGAAAGAACCTCAAACCAGAGATGCAGTTAGATTATAGAACATAACTCTGAAATAGCATTATGTTTGCTACACAACACTATGTCTCAGTGGCTTTGTCAGCTGTGAAAGGTGCATGCAGTACCAAACAAGTGACACTAATAACTAGAGCTTTGATCTTGCTCAACCACAAGCAAAGATAAGACCAAGCCATGCCCTGCATTAGACTCAGCTTTGGTAGCTCCTAAGGACAGGCTTTATATTTACTACAGGGATACCCCAATCCCTCACGCAGTCAATACCCTGTCCTGCCTGTGGTCTTGGCCTACTGCTAACTTATAAATGCTACCGTGGAAGCAGTTTTGGGCCCCAAAGGTATCTCATGCCACAGTGAAGTCCTTTCTTTACTCCCCGAGGCATTTCTCGTGGACAGTCTCTGCAGGGGAAGGCAGCTGCCCTGTTCATTGTAGCCTAAGAAAATTACCATTATTTTACCTTCAGCATCCCTCCTACCGCTGAGTGAGTGAAAAAGAAATGGTTTGGGTCCAAATAAATGCTTGCAGTGATACTATGACTGTGATCTAATTGCTTTAAACCTCAAAGCAAGAACTGAGGTCTATAGTCAGTCTATAGGTGCAAATATCTCGCTGCTTCCTGGCCCATTTATAACTGTGAGGGTAGCCACCATGGCATAAAAGGTTTAAGCGGTGGTAAATTTAAACACAGGTTAGTTTAGAAACTATCCTGACACGCAAGCAGGTTGCGATCAAGAGTGTGGAAATCTGGGCTGATGAAGGCTCAGGAACACGTGCTGTACATAGAGCACACGTACAGATGCAGATACTATGAGAACTACACATTAAGCATTTAGAGATTTGTTGCAGTTCTCCTACTAGAGGATGGGCGCACCTCATACAGACGTGTTACTCGTAGAATCATAGAATCATGGCACTCTTCATTGAGTACTTGAGTACTCTTTAGTGAGACAGACTTTGGCAAACTTTTTCCTAACATCCAAACATCCTAAACTTTTTCCAACAAATTGGACATCTTGTGTTGGCCAGACTCCTTTACCAGGGTTACACTTTTCTATGAGACATTAAAAAAGAGCCCCCCTGAAGAAAGTAAACTAGAAGCTTAAATTGATCACTTTACCACTTTGGAACAGCGAATCCTGTAGTTATTTTGAATCTGGAAACCGTATCTCAGGCCCAATCAGAAGAAAAGTTTGAGAAGAGAAAGAACTATTTAAACACAGGCATCGCCCCAGCTTCCACTAAGCATCCAGTTGCAGAGAATCCATTGTTAACACATACAAGTTCTTAAATATACTTGCTATTTAAATTTCACAAAAAAACTGATTTGGAGTTTTGTTCACATCAAAAGAATTATAACAAAGGAACAGGAAACTGGATTTATGATTAAGAAAAGCACACACATTCATTTTCTTTTCCAAAGCAAAGCACCATAAGAAAACCACACTAAGGCTGCTGAAGTTATTCAGTGATGAAGAGTTTAGATTAGCATGCAAACAAGAAAATGTTTGACTGCATAAAAGATAACTCAAGTACCAGGACTATATTTTATGCAGAAACTAGTTATAAAACTGCTGCATAAATGATCCCCATAGGAATAATTTAAGGAAAATAATCTGAGATATTTACGTACCTGACAAACATTCAAGACTCTGAGAGATTTTTCTGCTCTTTATATGCCCACCGCCTAAGCCTACAACTTTCGGCTGTGATATCCAAGGCCAGGCTAACCACAGCAGCCAGCCTGAGCACTGGGAGCTGCTGGGCTATGTGAGAAGAGCTAATCAGCCCAGGTGAAATATCACACCTAAAAGAGCCTCCTAGCACCATGGGTAGTGTGTTCACACAGCTCAGGTGTTACTGTAGTCTGCCACACGGATACGTCCTAGGGTGCTAACGGGAGCAGGACAGCTGGCCTCCAGACTATCTATATTAACATTTCATCCAAGCAATGGATCCCAAAGGATGCATCCTCTTCATCATCACGTTTTGTGCCCTACACCTCTCTGAAAAAATTTATTCAACCTCATCAGCCTCCCTCCTCTCTATTGCACACCTCCCGGCTGAAATACGGTCTCCTGCCTTCCTCCTGCATCCTCAGCCCAGAGCTCCTGCAGGCACAGACAGTGCAATGCACAGCTGAGCTGGAAGATACAGCTTCACACTAAAAGCACCACATGCCTCAGAGCATTGTATATTGACCCTGTGACTATTTTTTTTCCATTTTCCTACCTTGTAGCGCAAGCTAGACACTCCTCTTGCATTTTGGGCAGCAGCACTGGCATTGGGTAATTAGCCAGAGAGGCACATTGCAAGAGCTTATGAGCCATATGCATTTTACAAGCTGGAGTTTGGCAAACGTCATCATAAAATGAAAATGGCCAGGTGTAGAAAAAGGCTGCAATAATCAGTTCGGAAAGAGCTTTTTTTTATTTTTCTTTAAAGGAGATTAGAGGAGCTTAGATTGTTTAGTCTACTAAAATGAAGGGGAACAGCTAAGGGGAAAGGTAAGGGAGGATATGTTTGCTCTCTATTAAATATTAATTAATCATCTATTAATTATTAATAAAGAACTATTCAAGATAAAAGGTAATGGTGTCATAAAACAAATGGATAAAGGTTGTACATGAATATATTTAGGCTAGGAATGCAAATAAAGTTCCTAACCATTAATTGGGTTTGGAAACAGCCTTCCAATGGGAAAAGCTAAAGGAAAAGGCCTCAGCTCTTCTGAAATGAAGCAGGTATGAAGACACTGTATGTCCCTGAACTCCACACACCAAGTTTCATATCTCAAATCTGTTCTTCTTGCACCTCCCTGCTAAGGGAAGATGCTAAACCTAGCTTTTAATGTCCTTTCCTGAATCTTGGGCAAAGACAAAGTCAGGGCATTTCCCTTCCTAAATACAGGAAGAAAAAAACATAGTCTCAGAGGATTTTGATAATTGCTATTTGTGTTTTATATGATGAACTGCACTTATGAGTATGAGCTGGACTGAGACCTCTAAGTGGTCATCTGACCTGCTCTCGGATGGTTATGGCCTGCACAGCTACTACCCTGGCCTGACTTTGAACTAGCAGACTCTGAAGATGATTTTCAATCTCTGCAACTGCTCTGCTCTCCTAAGATCCACCTCAAATACACGGATCCATCACCAGAAGCATAAAAAGAGATATGTGATTATAACGTAGTGGGGAATTGTCATGTTTTCAGCCAAATTTACCAAAACCAGGCTGACAGACGGCCCTTCTTCCCCCAAAAAAGAAAGGAGAAGAAGAGATAAGGAGATTTAGACATTTAGAATGAACTAAACTACTTTAATGAAGTATTAATAATAAAATTAAAAATAAAAAAAAAGAGAGAAAATAATGAAATAGATNGGGTTCTCCTTGGATGCCAGCCATCAAAGAAAGAGGGTTGACCCTTTGATCCTGCATGATGCAGATGGGATGGAACACCCTCTTGGTCAGTTTTGGGTCACCTGTCCTGTCCGCTCCTCCCTGCAGGTCTGAGCCCTCTACACTTTTCTGCTTCCAACACTCCAACGGGGCAAATAATGAAATTACCTGACCTTGGCTGTTATAGCAATAGGTATAAGCAAGTGTCTCTGCATACTATTCCTTGGTATAATCAGGACTTATCACTGTGAGAGGCAACAATTTTCTGAACAATAGGCTGTCAATTTCAGAGCTTAGTTAGAAGAGGCCCAGCTAAAAAAGTAAAATTACTGAACAGAAAATTGGTTCATTTTACCTAAAACAAAGACAGGGATACTCCAAATGAAGTTTTTGAGAATAAACTTTTAATCTCAACTGTAGTATTACACTGACAACCTTGCCTATTGAATGATGCTGCGGTCAGGGCTATGTCATAAACACACCACTGATATCTATAATACAGAGGTAACATTTCATATTTACAGAAAAACATACTCATTGCAAAAATTTGCTTCTTGATATGAGTCATCCAGCATGAAGGAAGGATTTATTTTGAATGTTTGGTCAAATGCACTCAGATATCTCAACACATCAAAGTACAGTTTTACTTCTATCTTCTTCCTATGTATTTAATTTCTGTGTGACTAGTGAGTAGAGAAGTCAAAGGCATTTGGAAGAGAAGGGGGAAGTACACCAGAAAGATAAAAAATAGATAAAAAAGTCAATTTTTCACCAATAATTTTAAAGAAGGGTGTTAAGAAAATAAATGCATGTATTCACACACAGGAAATGGACTCTTGATAGTTTATGGAATGTAGGGAACCTTTAAAGACTGAATCTTGGACTTAATCCCATGTAGAAAAAAAAATCCAGTCTAATAGCACTTTCATAAACCTCTTAGAAGTTTCAGTGCAGTTCCCAGTGAGAAAAGAATCCACAGAATGATCCAATATGTGGCATTTATGTGACAGCACTATCAAAAGGCTCGTATACGCAGAGAGAGCCTTGCAATTGCAGCTACTTCACCCCCAGCAAGTGGTTCTTTCTAAATAGGGTGGAGGTTGGACAAGAATAATTTGCCCACATCATCCCACCCCTTCAGATGTATTCGCTTTCTGGTTCAGCGAGTGACTACAACTCCTACATAAAATCTAAACGTACTACAGAAACTCCACAAACAAATCCCAGCTTCCCAGGGTAGCCATACTGATCCCTTGATTTTCAGTTGTTTATGACTTAAATTCAGTTCAGTCACCCCACTTGCAAATCAGTAATATAGCCAAAAGAACACCAACATTTTTTTTCTGCCATTAAAAGAGGTTCTTCCATATTTTCTTCCGTGTCCAGGCAAGAACATAAGGGTAGTCATACAGGATCACCAGCTGGGATTAGCAAAGTACTAGTCCTGCCTGTGAAACAGAACTGTCAGTCTCTCCATCTCCTGGTTCCATGCCTGTTGTCCAGCAATTTCAACTGGCTGTAACTGGAAGTTTTATGGTGTAACCAATGAACACCAGGAAAAGAAAAAAAAAAGAAAAAGAAAATTGAAAAATAAAGAAAATCCAAACTCCACAATATTAGAAAAATGCACAAACTATTCCAGTTTCATAATTTTCAAAGTTTGAGGTGGTGGTGTTTTGTTTTTTTTTCTTTACGCTTACTCTGCACATAGATTCTATAGGAGTATTACCCACTATAAATAAGGAAAAACTGACCTCTGCTTCTAAACCAGCACTTCTGTACTGGGTTTTCACACTGAAAAAGATGATGGGCATACAAAATGAATGCAGCAAGTAGCTACGCTCCGCTTACAAACCTGTTTCTCACAGAAACCACAGGTGTGTATTGAGATGGGCAGATTCAGAAGGCAGGATAGAAATCCAGTGGTCTGTAGAGCCTTCATATATCCTATCAATCACATTTATATATAACTGTCTAATGAAGTGCATTAGACAAAATGTCTTAACCCTTTCAATACTTGACTCTTTTGAAGTCTGATCCCTTGCTACACAGAATGGGGTTAGGAAGGACTTTTCACCTTGTGAAGAATCATGATGTGATTACAGCAGCTCTTCTCCTCTAGCAGGGGTTGTGCAACTGGTTGCTGGAAGCATCGACTGATTTAGCTTGTTTGTTTGCTTTAATTATCCTCCTTTGGATACTTGATTGTGATTTAAGGTCAAGGTACTCAGAAACTAATGCAATGGTTGTGTCCTACCCTCACTTATCTAGTTATCGGTGCTGGGGATGATTTGAGGAAAGAAAGAGAAAAGGGCAGAAGAAAGAGCAGCTGCAGCGTGATAGATGGAGCTGGTCCTGATCCTCCAAGGCACTGAGCACCCTCCCAGTGCCCACTGTCACAATCTGGGAGCAGAGGCAGCTCACCACTTCACCATCTACCTCAAACCGAAAAGGACAGTTTATCCACTTGCCAGATATTTTTGACAGCCTCTAGAAGTAACATTGCTCTCCCTTATTTACAAACCATAAGTTGAACTAAAATACTGCACCCAGAAGAGTTTCCAGTCAGGAGTGAATGTAATTGCGAACCGGCTACTGTTTGTTTTTAAATGACTCAAATACCAAAGTAATCTCGGGAAGTCCTCTGGAAAATGGGATTTATAATGAAAAATATTTGCTGACCCATGGAAAAAGGAGAGTACAGTTTGTGTTCCCATTTGTCTTTTATGGCGCTTGACAAATTGACACACAATTGTTAATTATGGGCACTGAGCACCACATTATTATGCATAAAATATTCCAGCTGATTGGAGCATAAGTCCAGTAACATTTGTAGGAAATTAAGTAGCATTCTTACAGATACTGAAGCCTATGAATTTTGAATCGTGACATAATTAAATTTCTGAAGCAGATATTCAAAATGTTCTTAACTTTCAGTTAGCATTTAACCGTACTGCAACCTGAGAGAGTTCTCTGGAGAAACGTTTTGAATACAGACTTTAGCAGCCACTGCATGACACAGATCTGCAGATTACTGAAAATGATTCAAAAGAGTCTAATCTTTGACATTTATTTGTATAGGGTATTTTCTTTATTTTTTCTCTAAAGTGGAGAAGAGAAAAGTCAGTTTTCACTTATGAGGTGTCAAGAGAACAGGAGAACACCAACACATTTGGGATGAAACTGCCACAACATCACAGTGGCCACAAGTGGAGAAGATCACACACAACGATCTTTTTTTTCTTCTTGCCTAAAAACTGCAGGAACGTGTCCCTGACCTCCTCTTCCTTCCTTTTCCTGAAGAGGTTCAGTTCCTCTGCTGGCACTGTCTGATCCCAGGCAGGATAAGGACATAGAGGGTCAACTGCAGGCCTGATGCTTAGTGGAAGGGAAACTCATTGGCCCTGTGTTTTCCATCTGCGCTTCCTCTGCAGCGCTGCTCTATGTGTCAGGAGCAGATCAGTTTAAAACAGAGGGAGTTTGAAAATACAAAGGCATCAAAAATTTCACATATTGGGGATAAGCTTCAGAAGACAAATACCCTGGTATCATTGAAAAGGACAACAGGTAAACTGTGCTAAAAAGGAAAACAGTTATTGAACCCAAAGATACATAAAAAAAAAATAATCTGTATTTTAATCTTAAAGGAAAATCTTCTTCTGAAATGAAAATTCAAAGTGAAAAAAAAAAAGTAAATTTGTCAGAGATTGTCAGAAATGTGCTATTTCTTGCACATGACATCTCATTTTCGCTAAGCAATAGGAATATACATCGTGTTTCCACATTTACATGTAAACTAAATTGTGAATCTGCACAGTTTTCTCAGCTCTGGAAGGCTCCAGTTGTTCCTTCAACTTTGGCATGACAGTCCAAACACCTCAACTCAAAGGCTGAGCCAGACATTAAGGGGCAGACAACACAGGGCCCTGGAAAATCACTTGAAATTCAAAATTATTTTTAGTTCCTTACTCAAGAAACATGCCCATTCCATAAGTGGCCACCACACTCTTTAGATCTAATAAATACAAATAAGGATCACTACTCCCCCAGAAATGTGCACACCAGCTTGTTTGTCTAGTATTGCTCAGCTCTGAGAAGTGGCTATGCTAACAAAATATTTTTGAATATAATAAATATGGATAAACTGCTCAACACAGTTAAGGGCCTTATATTCAGTTCTGTAGATGCTTCTAGGCTACTAGTTCAAGCTGAATATATATTTCAACAGTGTTAAGATGAACTCTCACATGGACACAAATAGTTTAATAAACAACTGCAGATAATGCTCCTTGTGGTCCTGTACTCACTCTGCCTTGAGACATCTGCAAAGGATCCTCCCAGTTTCCTGAAGATGCTTACGCTACTGATCAGCTACCGTCCCAATGGTTTGATCCTGCTGAAGCAGGAGATTGCCAGTGCACACTGAGAGATGCCTGGAGATGATCAGCTTGTTAGAAATGACTGGAAATCCTCCAAAATAAACCATATAGGCACAAATCTACCTCCAATGAATACTTATCCCCTTCCATGGAGGCTTTATCCCCATCAAAATATTGATAAAGCATTTTACTACTCGGCATAACGTTCTCAGGTGCTCAGCACCCACAAACGTAGGTTTCCAAAAGAGCTTAGGTCCTTCCTCATTGCATTTTCCGGACAAAAGCAGCATCTTTCAACGTGGTGGAGCTCCCCACAGCTCCCTCATCAATATTTATAGAGAGGATTTCTGGATAGCTTAACCTTTTCTGCTGCATCCTTCTGAAACCCCTGAGCGCACGCTGGGGGCTCAGGCTGGAATCTGAATCTTTCTGAAAAATGGTTCCTGCTGTGACCTCCGGGCATATTTGAAAACAGGCAGGTAACCAGATATCTCCCCATCGAAGCCAATGAAAGCACTGCCATCTATCTCAGTGGAGGTAAGATATGGAAAGCAATGAGTGTTTGGGATAAAAAAATAAAAAATAAAAAAAATTCTACTTTTCCAAAGAGCTTGCTTTTAGCAGATAAATGTAGGATTTTAACAGCTGCCTGCAACCCTTCTGACATACAGTGTAAAGCACTGCATATATTGTAGTCTATATTGCTTAGGATCTGTAGCATCCTAGAAATATATACAGAATCTGAGCAGTTAATTAATGTTTAAGAGGAGAACATCAGAAGGAGAACATGCAAAACGGACACAAGCTGAGAGGAGAAGGAGGAAGGAAGAACACTCTCCATGCCTGGGGGTGGCTTGGTAGGGGAAGGGGAGAAAAACAAAGGAAAGAGAGAAGATGCATGAAAAGTGGGTGAAGACACATGATTGAAGATCAAAACACGGGCTTTGCTCAATAATTCAGAAAAATTATATAGTGCTAATGCCCTTTTATCCCCCCTCCCACTATATTTGAGAACCTTGAATTACTGAAATATATAGGCTTGCAAAAGCACTTGTTCAGACTGCAGCCGGTTTAGATCACTGCATGGCTCACCCGTCCAGGGCCACAAAGGCAAGTGTTAATGAGTGGTTTGCAAAATACAGTGTCAGCTTGTGAGCATGGGTTCAGAGGGAATCGGGCTCAAGAACGACATGGGCACCATGCGCGAACAGTAGCCCAGCGGTCACTTCTGCTCTGTCCTGCATCAAGAAGAATTAAATTCTCCTAACATTTAATCAGTTGAATTTACTTTGTCAGAGTCAGATTTTTTAATATCTTCTGATATTTTTAAATGAATTTATGCAGCTGAAGAAATTCTCAGCATGAAACACAAATATTTATAAACAAAAGTCATGCTGTCTCCATGTCTCAGTTCATTTTTTACTATAATTTTTACAAACTGTGGGAAACATTTCATCTATTTGTAGCAAATGGAGGCTTTTTTCCTGTAGCCAGTTCAACATAGCTTCTTTTTCTCTCATCCTACAGGGCTGAATTAAAACAAAATCCATAATTCCTCCACCTTCTGCGAGAGTAAAGGAAAAAAACCCAACCTCCAAAATCCATCAACCCTCAGCCCATTTCCAGGAATAGAGTTCTGTGATTCCTCTTCAGACTGATCTCTTGATTTGGAGCTTACAGACCCCTTCTTCCCACAGCTAACAAACAGCTTTTCAGTGCTAGCCTGCGCAGCAGACCCTGTCTTCAGACTTTGGTCTGAAGCCGAGGTGAAGATTCCTTTTTACCTAAGCCACCCTGGTCAGTCATGTAGACATGAGAGAAATAACCACTCTGTGTGACGAGGAAATCTCAACAAATTGAAAGTGAGATAAATGAAAAGCAGGGGAAGAAGAAAAGACCTTTATAGAAGAGAATTTCACTGCTGTCTCCAACCTACTAGGTAAAATACCTCCAAAAAAGTTTGGGTTTATACTTTAGCCTGTTTCTCCCTAAGGTTAACTACGTCCTTCCCACAGGATGCAATACATTGGTATCTCACATATTCATTTCCCCCTGTTGCTGCCCAGACTGTCTCAAATGAACACCTACCATGGTGGGATCTGCACACTCCTTTGGTCCATCATGGGAAACAGCATTTATGAAAGACCATGAAAATGTCTACAGAGCTACATACAGTAGAATTACGACCTCTATAAAGAAAGGGAAAAAAAAATAGCCCAGACAGGATATGAGGACCATCTGTTTATATGAACACCCTTAGGATCCACAGCCTGAGCATAAGAACCTACAACACAGAGCAAACAAAATGGTAGGCACTCGGAAAAGAAATGAGACCTGAAAGGTAACATTTTTAAATGATCTGGTTCTTCTTAGATCTGAATTAAGCCCAGATGATCACTTTAAGTTAATAGAGCAACATTGTGGAAAAATGATTCATCTTTTAATTGCCATAATATTGTCATTTACAAAAGCTACAAATGATTGGTAAATCAGATTTTGTGTACATCCTGAACAAGCCAATTAGTACAGAGACTGTCTCCTGCAATCACTCTCTAGCCAACTGCTTCCCATCAATTTTTCCATGAAAATTGTCTATACTCATGCTTCTTAATGAAGCAGGTAACTAGTTTTGCATTTTGGTGATTCAGTTTCTTCAGCTAGAAAAGTTTACATATTTCAGTTCATCCAATCTTCTGCTGATTTACTTCTATGCACATCAAAATATAAATTTTACTAAACCACGTTTATTGCTCAGAGAATA
Organism: Pedionomus torquatus; assembly: GCA_013398155.1. NCBI lineage: Eukaryota > Metazoa > Chordata > Aves > Charadriiformes > Pedionomidae > Pedionomus > Pedionomus torquatus. The sequence goes on from VZRU01008257.1 coordinate 51,982, forward strand.
GGCACTTAATATGCACATGGCATTTAGACACGAGTGAAAAGTATGACACTGTTTACAGACTGTATCAATAAAACCCTCTTGTTTTTAACTTTAAAGTTGCTGTAAAGCACAATCATTAAACTTGTGATCACATCTGCTGACTAAGATGACTAAATCCCTAATAGAAATTGTCAGAATAACCAACTTTCTCCACACCTGTCTGAAAACGGAGAAATAAATTTATTTTGACTGTTTTGCTAATTCCCTGTCAGTCTGCGTCCCATTCCTCGAATCTTTAAAAAACAATTCTGTGCCTGGAATTCTAAAATGATACTGTGGAAGTCTTAATAGAAAATACATTTTGATTTTTGCACATTAATTTATCCCAGAGGTCACTAAATCCTATTCAGCTAGGAGACTGAAACCAGTACCGCATATCCAATTAAAAGAGCAAAACCAATAAAGCTCTGAATATCTGGTTGTATAAGGGATTAAAGTTCATGAGAAATTCAGCAGTCAAATTTGTTTATTTATGTTTTCATGTGTCAAATTCTGAAAAACAAACAGCCCTGCTGAAATTGTGATCTGTTCACAGATAAACAACAAAGAAGAAATGGGGCCAACCTAATAAATTATTTGTTCACTGCATATAATTCACCCTCTTCTGCCGTGTCCTCAAGCAAATATCCCATTGCTTTCAGTCCATGGAGCAGCTGTTGAACTGCCTCCTGGCTGTTTGCAGGAAGTTTGCTTGAATGAGGAGTAAGAATTAAGGACAAATTTCAAAACAAGAGGAAAAAAAAGTACTCTTTAAAGAATTCTGGACTCATTTTAATAAACTACAATAAATCACTTTTTCTTTGCATGGCGAACCTTCAATTTACGAAGTGCCCCATTTAGCATTATTATTAAAATAGACTTCATGGCTTTTAATTGGTTTCCTTATCAGCCCCAGAAAAACAGTTTTTAATAAACTGGGAATGGGCTAGCTCATTCTGCTAATTTCAAATCCTTGCTTTGCAGAGTAGGACTCAGATATAATGTAGCTGCTTTTAGCTTAGGCAGGAATGAGGGAGAGAGAAGAGAGAAAAACTAAATGGAAAAAAAATAATATGAAAAGAAGCTAAGAGAAAAGGATTCTTACCAAAAATACAAAACACCTGCAGAGGGGACAAAACTGTGCCACCTTCTGCACCCGTGTCTCAGGGACATTTGGGATTGTGGTGGGATTCCTGTAAGATGCAAGACCACAGGCAGAGCTGAGGATTTGCAGGCAGCTCCTCAGCTCTGCTGGGGTGCGTGGGGCAACACACCTGCCTGAGGAGGAAGAGCAGATGCAGGAGGGATGCTAGGATTAGCTCAATCCCTGCCATCATCTCCTTGACCAGCAGCGGTGATGCCTCTGCCCTGGGATGTGCTGGGGAGGGAACCGCAAGCATTCCTGGAGGCTGAGGCGCTTTTGGGCAGGGATGTCGCTCTTCTCCATTCAATCATGTCACATTCCCTTCCTCTCCTGTCCTTTGTCGGTTTTCCTCCCTGGCTGTGAATAATTTCTGGAGACCAGAACCTCTATACTCAACACACTAGACCGTCTACCTTCAATCCCACACTTGCTCTCAGCATTTTGGTGAAAAATGGTCAGTAACACCACGAGGATCCAGGTTTTGCTAAGTCTTACCTCCTGTTATTTAAGCCTGCCAGCAAGGATGCGTGTCTGCATTCGCGTTCCGGCTTTATGCAATCAGCTGTACAATGGCCAATTCCTGCTCTGAAAGTCTCACTGATTGATATATTATCTGGGCCCAAGCCGACAGGATTTCGTTGGGAGAGGAGATGGCAGTGGGGAACAGACGCTATTTTTAAAAGCTGTTACAAGAACCAGAGCACAGCAGCAGGGTCCAAGCACGCAGCGAGCAGACCCTGGATGGGCCCAGCACGTCGGAGCTGCAGTTCTGCAAATTTGGACCCTTAAGGACGCTGCCTAGTATTGCCCAGGCAGCATAATGGTAAATGGCTCTTTCTGCAGCAATTATCCTTGCCCTTTTCGCTGCTTGGAAAAAAAAAGATAAAATAAAAATCTCAAAAAAATATAACATTTCTAAATAGACAGGAAGGGTCCACCCTCTGCCAGCACCAATCCCCTGCACAGCGGGATTTTAATGTGACTTCCTGGGACTAGATGGCCCTTGTTAAAGCAGTTTAGGGTCCTTGGTAAGGTAGTTACAGTTTTACCCATTTGTTTCAAAACTGTTTTGAAAGTATAGAGGACGGGCTCCAGCCTTTGCTTACCAAGGCATTAAAACAGTTGAAGACTGCAGACCAGAGAGTTCCCTGGGTATTTAGGAAATCTGTGATCCTTCTACCTATTCCAGTAGATTTTAAATAAATACATAAAAGCCCGGGGTTATTATTAATGAGAAGTTTCTGGACTCTATACTGTTCAGTGTAATTTATGATATTTAGCTAGGTCATGAGCATGGAATCAAAAGATAAGGAGCCTGGAATCTGGCAGTCTTCTGGGGTTTGCAGGTGTTTTTTGTTTTGTTTTGCTTGAAGTCATGCTTGGCTTTCAGTGTTTATACTTGTTTCCTTCAGCTTGGAAAACGGCCCTCAGCTAGGGACATACTATCACCGTTACAGAGAGTGTCTGCGCTGGGTTAATTTTTTTTTTTTTAAGAGAGTTCAACTCCTCTAAGAAGTCAGCTTTCTATCCTCACAGTGGATCCCAAAAGAGGTGGACAGAGGGGGAAGAGGTGTGAAAGTCTCTCAGAAGAGACCTACATCAAATTCCTACTCCATTTCTAGCTTCTTTACACTAACTAAGGGCACAGGGGTAGAGCAACAGGGATCAGATACCTTTAGGAAGGGCTGCCCTGCAGCCAGGCATTGGGGAAGATGCCCACAGTGCTGGTGTTTGAGATATGGATTCACCATGCCAAGCCCTGCTGGGACTTCAGCTAGCAGAGGATGGGCAATGCACTGGTGTAATTTAAAAGATACTTTTAGGCTCAGTTCCAGCAGACACCAACTAATTCGCCCAGAGTAGCTCAAAAGTGAGACTGCAGATCAGTCCCCAAACAGACTGAGGATACAGTGCTTTACCTAGAAGCTTTACCCACTCTTTCTGTTATTCCCTGTTAACAAAATACCAAAGTGACCAAAATATCAGAAGCAATAGAACAAATATACATTTTACCAAGAGCAGCATAGGAAATAAATGGCACAATACAGTCATAAAAATGTGTGGATGACCAACCATGTACACCTGTTTTTTGCTAGCCTTGCCAAATGAAACAGCACAGGACAAGGCTAGCAGAATGAACTTTAATTTTTCCCTGACATGTAAAGCTGCCAGAGTTTAAGAGTTATTTCTACTTGATGACATCTGACTCTTATATTTGGAATGATACATTTCAAAAGATTTATCAGACTTCATCCTATATTTGATTTGGGTTTCCTTTTTTTTTTTTTCCTAAAGACTAAGGGCAAAACCAAATGCTGCTGAGTCTTAGCTTCAAAAAATTAAAATGTCAAGGTTAGCAGTGAAGTCCACATCTATTCCCAAAGTTTCAGTACCACAGGGCAAAAAATAAATGTCAAAAAGAAATGTAGAAACAATATCCTGAAGCAGAAACATCAAACACCTTTCCCCTAAAACACTATCCCAAAAAAGAGCTGGGGTCTCTTTGCTTTTACAGCTGAAAGTCCTGCATTGGCTACATGTGAATTTCATCACAATACATTTATGTTATCACCTGAAATTGCATCACCCTTGTGGAATGCATAGTTCAGGGATTAGAAATGGCTTTAATTGTCTGTTTCTTACATGACAACCACTCTGTTAAGTATTCATGACAAAAAATTTTTGGTGGCCTCCATCTAGTTTTCATCGACACGTACTTTTTCCATGGGAACAGATCATGGCTAAAGAACTGAACTGCCAAGAGATCTGATTATTATCTCATATTGCTAGAAATTTCCCCACACAAGATCTTAACACCTTGCTGAGCCGTAACGTGAAATATGAACTGCAACACCCACACTGGACTGAAGCCTACAGCCTTACCAGGAATTCTCTGCCTCAGTAAAAGCAGAGAAATCCTGTCAGCGTCATGAAAACAGGGAAACTGGTTCATTTAAGGCCTTAAAATCAAATTACATCTGTGATCCCACCCACCACTGCAAACATCCTCTTCCTAAGTCACCAACAAATGTTACTAGTGTCACAGCAGATTAATTTGAGTTTAAATGTCACAGGCAACATTTCTCATGCTGCTGCATCCCTCTGCTCCCACCGATTTTTTTCTACTTGCTCACTTTGAAAGGTATTAGAGCACAAGCTTTATTATGGCTCCCTAGGAACTGTACTGGAAGTACCAAGGTTAATTCAAAGTTTTTGGGCTTCTTTGAAAAACAATCCATGGCAGATGTAAGGAAGAATGTCTAAATGGTGATTTTTCCTGATGAATAATCCACTGTTTTACTGATATTTTCGAAGTACATAAGAAGAATGCAAACCAGACTCATTCCAATGTCACTGTAAATAAAAACAACTATTAACCCCACGGCCGTGTTTGCGACCTGTAGTAGGTAGCACTTCTTCCTTAACAGATGCAGCTTTTCCCTGTTAGAGGAGGATCATGATTTCAGCTGACGTGGTGGGAAAAAGCTCAGCCCTGCGCACCTGGAAGCCAAATGGCTTGAAGTCATTTGCAGAACTCCCGCTCCCAACACAAGCGGGCTTCTGCCACCCCCTGCCCCCTCCCCTCTGCCAAAAGCACTGTGGCTGCTCAGATGAAAACGCAACAAATGAGCCTCGGGAAAGGGCATGTGACACATTTTAATGAGATAAGTGACTTGGAAAGAAGATCTGGAGCTAAATTACGGCGAGCGTCTACTGGGAAATAGTGACTATGTTACACTATACAGCTTCCCCCCCTGCCTCCCAGTCTGACATCCTACAGGACTGTGATCAGTTTTTCCACCTTTGGCAAGATTTTCGGTTGATTTTATTGTTTGCCTTGGGAGACGAAGTTGTTTGGATTTTGCTTTTTAATTTCCTGCACACAGTTCTTCAACTGGCTAAATTCTGTCATCTTCCAGAATTTGAAAACATCCCCAATTTTTCAGTTTTCTTCAGTTTTTACCAGTGGCATGCTAGTGACTTTGGAATCAAGAGAAAGAAAGGGAATCTGTAGGAAACAATGAGATGTGAGGAGCTGCCAATCCCCAAAAAGTGGAAACTCCAACTGTTCATGTGCACATGGGCCAAAAGGCCCAGAGGGGGGTGGAAACCCCAACAAACTAGAAAGGAACAGCTTCTTAGTGCTTTAGAAGTTTCATTTCTTTTTTCCCCATGAAATGTGGAGTTCATAAGCAAAGGAATAGTGAAATCCAGTAACGGCAGCGTCTGAACTCCTAATAGCAGCTACCCCACACCAAAGTCCACATTGTTGCACCTTCACTGCTTCTGGTTGCTGGGTTGTCCAGAGTGAACCTTCTGCCGGCTGCTCCCCACAAGCCATAGCCAGAGCCCTGCCTGTTCTGCAGATGTACCCAGGATTTTGCAGCTTCCTTCCAATTAACGTCTCTCAGAGGCACCACTCACTCCCAGCCATGCTGTTAAATTCTTATCTAGGCTCTCATCACCTCATGTCTCAATTACTGCAACATCCTATTCCTGGCCACTGACAAACTCAGTCGTGCCCTGATGGTGTATTGATCCACAGTGCTGCCGCAGAGATCATTCCCTAGCCTCTCACTTGGCTTGCTTTCTGCTCATCTTCCTGGCTCCTTTTCCTTGTCATAGCAGACAATCAACTGGCCGTCACCTTCAAGCACTCTTCCACCTTCTTGCTCATTTTCTTCAGCATCAAAGGGTCAACTTGCACACCTGAAGAGTTCATAGTCCCCACGTCCACACATCACTTGCCAACTTTGCAATTAGGTGTCTTTGTAGTGTCTCTTGAGACTCTTTGCCACATTTGTGAGAAAGTCTCTGTAAAGCTGTAGTATTACTTTGCTGCAGCCCCTCAACCTCTCCTCAGAAATACCTTCTGGCCAAAAAAAAAAGTCTTGCCAACTGTTATTGCTAGTAAATTCCAAGCAATACGTACTGGAGGACATAGTAGAAGTGCCAGCACACATTATGTGGCTCAGCATTAAGTGGGTTAGCTCTTAGTCCAAGGAAAGTGGTTGTTCCCCTCTTCTCAGTTCTCATGAGGCCACATCTAGAATGACGTGTCCAGCTTTGGGCCTCCCAGTACAGGAAAGATACTGGCCAACTGGAGTCAGTCCAGTGGAAAGTAACTATGTCAGTAGGAAATGGAGCACATGGCACATGAGGAGAGGTTGAAGGAGCTGGATTAGAGCAAGGGTAAAGCCAGGCCCTTCTTGGGGTCCATGTGGAGGGACAAAAGCCATCAATCACAAGTTGTACCGAGGGAAATGCCAGCTGGACACAGAAAATTTTCTCTCTGATGAGAGTGATGAAGCACTGGCAGAAGGGCCCAGAAGGGCTGTGGCACCGCCATTCTTGGAAAGCTTCAGAATTCAATGAGACATTGCCCTGAGGGACCTGAACTAACTTAAAAGGCTGGCCTTGCTTTGATTGAGGCATTGGACTAGATCCTCAGGAGGTCCACATCAATTATTATGAGTCTTTGAGCTCTCCATACCCATCCAGACAGGTCAATGTAAACCTCCACTACACAGAATTAAGATGAAAAGATTAAAAAATGCTTTAGATAGGTCTGAAGTGTCCAACCGTTATGTGTCTAGTGTATCTGACCATTTCCAATTATTGAGCTCCCCAGTGGAAACGAGACATAGGCTTACTGGAGTGAGTCCAGAGAAGAGCCATAAAGATGATGAAGAGACTGGAGCATCTATCTTACAAGGAGAAGCTGAGACCCTTATCAGCCCAAGGAAGAGAAAGCTGGAGGGATCCTATTCATGTGCATAACTACCTGCGACAAGTAAAGAAAACAGAACCAGACTCTTCTGAGTGGCACCCAAGAACAGGACAAGAGACAATGAGCACAGACTAAAATACAAGAAATTCCACCTGAACAAAAAACCAAAACAAAACAGCTTTTACTGTGTGGGTGGTCAAATACTGGCAGAAGTTGCCCAAAGAGATTATAGAGTCTCCATCTCTGGAGATATTAAAAACCTGACTGGATACAGCCCTGCTTTGAGTAGGGGGTTGGATTACATGATCTCCAGAGGTGCTTCCAGCCTCCACCCTTCTGCGTTTCTGTGATTTTGTGGTTCTGTATATATTAGAGAATAAGACTGTTAAGATTATATGATTATAACAAATTTTGAAACAGTAATATAAAAACCTCCATGCTTCCAGGGTATATGATGAAATCTACTGGAAAAATTCTTAGTTCCTTTCTGACTTGCTTCATCCTATTACTTGGCCACTTCTATAATCATGACAGAACTTAAGGACATCAAAATTACGTGTCAATTCCTGTGATTTTACAGAAAATCCCTTCCTTTTCCCCTCTCCAGACAGTTGTGTGAGGTTCAGCCTGGACAAGTAGGCATCTGGGATCTCGAGAGACCTCCCACCAGCCAGATTCCCAAAGATATGGACAACATAATAACAGTGAAGTTTTCATTGTCTATTTACGGTCACGAAGCTTTCTGCCCCTTCCATCCTTATCACAGCAACCACTCACAGGGAAAAACAATGTTCAGTGAAGAACACAAGTTCGAATAAATATATAGCTGCAAATTCAAGGTCAGGACAGTGTTCTCAGCCATCTCTCCATTCTCTCCCACAAAGTGCTTCATGCACTCGAAAAAAAAAACACAGCAAGATTGCACATGCCTGAGTTAGTAGATTATGATAGGAAATGCCGTCTTATCTTCTGCTTTACAGCAACACACATTACAAATTGTCTGGCAGCTATTCACTCATTCACTCTCTCTGTAAATAACTATTCACTAAAATCTGATGGAACTGTGCAAGTCACAAAAGTCTCACTGGCATTTTCTGCGCACGACTGCCAGGCTGGAAAATCAGGGAGTCTCAAGGGCAAATTGCATGCAGGTGGGGAAAAGCTGGTGGGTCCTCCTAATGGTCTGCTGAGTTTTGGTCAAGTAAAAATTGTCTGGCAGATGTGCTTCTTTATTATTATTAAAGAATCACAGAAATACAGAATCTTCATGGTTGGAAAGGACCTCTGAGTCCAACCATGCATACACAAATCCCCCCCTACAACCTCATCTACTAGAGCATGCCTTGAAGTGCCACATCTACACATTTCTTAAATACCTCCAGGGATGGTGACGCCANCCTCCAAACTAAACATGGCCAGCTCCCTCAGCCTCTCCTCATAAGACTTGTTCTCTAGACCCCTCACCAGCTTGGTAAATTTAAAAATAAAATAAAATTACTGTTATGTCCCCCTCTAGGTGACTGCTGCCTCTGCGTTGCTGACATAGAAACCAGCTCTGCATCTTCTGGATCGCTGTGTGGTAGAAGAACAGCTCAGGACTGCACGGAGGGAGGGATGTGTGGCTCCTCTTGTAAAACCTTGGCTCCGCTCCAGACCTGCAAGAGCTCCTCGCCCAGTTGCTGGGAATGCTGTCACCCCTGAGACTGCAAGAGAAACCTCTGCCTTTTTGCTGGCTTTCATACAGAGATGTCATTTGTCCCAAAGCCCAGAACCTGGGGCAATCTCTGGTGTATTCGGTTGTACTAGAGAATGTGTTAATTACGGTAATAACGCGACTAATATGGCTTAGAGAAGCAAGTCTCAAATGGTGCTTATGATTTCCTGCTTTTCCTTTGTGTGCTGCCTAAACAGGCGGCTGATTAGAAATCAGCAGAAATTTAGGTATTTATGTATTTAATTTTTGTTAAGTGGCCATTTACATTTCATGCGTCTGCAATTTTTTCTCTTTCACACAGATCCACTTTCTCTACCTAGAAAAGGGGATAAGGTAATCTGACACCTGCAATTTTCTGTGTTTACCGAAGCTTTTCAGATTGTGTCATAATTACATATATTTTCTAATTATGAAATCAAAATCGGGGAAAAGACCTCTTACGATAGGGTAGAAAAACAACCGCATGTCCAAAGTTGTCTGTCACTTTTTAAAACAAACAATAAAGCTGTTCCTTCTTTCTTAAATCACTGTTGTGCGCTGCTGACCCAAAGGTGGCATCTGCTGCCTTTCCTGCCCATGAATCTCACCTTCAAGGAACAATTTTTTTGTCAAGTTTTTTTTCTCACTTTTCCACTCTCATCTGCTTTTCTGTGTAGCCAGAGGAAGAGGCAGAAGACAGTTATTATAGTTATAGCAGTGAGAAAGCAATTGTGCTTGTAGACACCAGCCAGCAAACACAAAGCCCCACCGCCGTAGACAAAACAGGAGTATGAATAGATCTCATCCTGGAAAATTAAGCATTGCCATCATGATCTCTTATGCTTCCTTGTCTGAGGCAGGGACGAGGAAAGCATGCACTTGACACAATGTTTCTCAGTGGTTGAAAGGGTAAGAACTGACAAGAAGCTACAGGAGTTTAGAATTAATGTCCACCCAGTGCAAGGGTGTGCAGAGATGCTAAGAATGAGAAAAAGAGCAATTCAGGCTCTTAGGAAAGGATAACTCCCCCAGCAGAACAATATATTTCTTAACCACTGACATCTGTTGACCTCCTCCTTTTTAGCCTATAAATCTTGCCAACTACCATGACCCACCAAGACCTTTGATGGAAATACAGTAATTTAATTCAGACGTAATCCATTCTTTAATGATAGAGCATGCAGGAAAAGCTTACATGGGCTTGCCTGTACATGTAATTAGCAGATCAGAAGAATAAAACAATCAATTTCTCTCTGACCAGCTTGAAGAGATAAATGTTTATTTAATCCAAATTAAAATGTTCCTTTTTAAAAATTTTGTTTCTTCTTCTAGCCCAAACACTGGGGTATGATTACAGCTGGGCAAGAAGCAGTATTTGTGTCCAACAAAAGTCTGGTAATTAGAAGGGAGCCAAAGGAATCTGCAGTGGGGTGAAATTACTGATTTCAATTGTTGAAGATTTTTGTGAAGAACCTTTGGTTGAAGCTTGCAACCTGCCCCTTCCCATCACACATCTCAGGTGAATGGTGAGCACCTAAGAACAAATCAGCCAGAGTTCCCAGGACAGGCATTTATTTGCAGGTCATGACCAGAAATTCCACCCTGGATTACACAGATCTTTCCACAATGGAAATTTCATGGCAGCTGCTATGTTTTTCCATCCGCTTTTCCTTTCCTCTGATGAAAACATCTGTTTCTAGCAAATTGAGAAGTGAATGCAGCTCCCACCTGGCCAAGAGGACTCGTCAGCTGTGACTATGTCAGGTGGTACCGGACCATCCCCCTCACTGGATGGTGCTGAATGGGGATGCAGGAGGAGACAAAGTCTTTAGAGAACCTACATGCCAAAACCAATGGCAACAAGGATTTTCTCTGACAAGAAACTCAATTCTTCACACTGACCAGCTCTAAAAGTCACCTCTAAATGTTAAGAGATAAAACAATGCCATTGGGAGTTACAGTCTCTTCACCTCACATGAATCTTAAATTTGTTCTTCTTCCAGGAAAAAAGAAAAGAGGAAAAAAAATCCACATCAGCAACTAAAGCATTATGTCAGGAATCTATGCCATACATTCCAGGGACTTAGGAACTGGTGTAAATGGCAGGGAAGAAATGAGAGAGGTGATGATTTTAAAGGCAGAATGCTGTTTCCAAAAAAAAGTTAGCACAAAGAACATCTGAATGCAAAAAGGCTTAACCGGTGCTGCATGTGAAAAGCCCCACCACAAGTGAAATGCAAAGAAATATCTTCTAGCCATTTTGGGCAGCAGTTGACAGGTAAAATTTCCTATAAAAGGGATGACAACATTGACCTTTAGAAAATTATCACCAGATAGCAGAGAAAAACTTTCCTCTGTTTATCCTTGGGGGACTAGGAGCTGCACACAGACAGGATGCCAAAACAAGACACATTTTTTTTAGGTGTTTTTGTGTCTGCTGGGGAGCTGCATGCACCCTGAGACAATAAACTTTGAAATAAAGCTCTGCAAACACAGAAATAACATGTTCGCAAAATGCACTGATTATCACAACCGCTAGCACTCAGGGCAGACCCCTGCCTACAGACTGGGCTCCATTAATTCCTGTTAATGGAGTTGCCTCTCTCTAAAGGTGATTTTCAGGCAGTCTGAAAAATTAAAAGGGAGATTTGTCCCCTGACACCAGGAACCTTTGCTGCCTGCACACACAGAAACCAGGAGAGAAGTGTCCTGAAATTACACCCTGTGGCAATGTCTTTTAACAATAGGCAGGGAGGCATATACGTTTCAGTAGAAATTATATTAATTACTCGTACAGATTCTACTTTACAGATGAATTAACAATTTCCTGTTATGCATCTGTAGCTCTAGCAATCCTCATGGCTGTTAAAAGGCAGACTCTGAAGCGACATTAGCCAAGCGTCCCACATCAGCTGAGAACGATGATGTCCCCATTCGTACAGCTATGGCACAAAGGACTTCTGAATCTGGCTGCCTGACTACTGCAAGGAAAGCGGTTACTAAAAACATTCTCATTTATCTGTTTTACTCCTTTTCTTTGTAGGCACCTTCTAAAGAGTGAGAACTGCTTTCTTTTTTCTTTCTTTCTCCTTTTGATGAGAGGCTTGTCTAAACCTATCCTTTACAGAAGCATGGCAGAAACTAGTTGCTACGTGCACTGGTACCAGTGACCCCTTGTGGAAGCAGATTATCTTCTCCTGGTTCATAAATCTACCTGTCAACCCTACCTGGAGAGCGGACAACTCATCAGTATGGATTACTGAAACCACTTGCTGCAGAAATAAAGCTACAGCAAGATAGATTAAAAAATAAAACAAAGATTCCCCTTGGGATGTGACAATTCCATAACCCCAGCCTCAGAAAAAAAAATACAACCTTGAAATGGAAAAAAGTGATCTGTAGAACCAAATGCTGAGAAGAGAAACACGGAGAATTGGCAAAGGAGCTTTAGCAACGATGCTTGATTCAATCTGGTTCAGAGCACAGGTTTACTTTATGGCTCATATTTATCACAGCCAACAATGCTGAAACTGTTCATTTCAAGGTTGCATCTATATTTCGATGTACAAATCCCTATGGTTAGGGGATTTAAAATTCCACCATAAAATCTTGGTCAATGTGACCACAGGCCAAGGGCACTTTTCTTCCTTTAATGTAATAATGAACTATTTTGTTTATGACATTGGTGACTTATAAGTGGATTCATAATAAGAACCTCAGAAAGAAGAAAAAAACCCAACCTCAAAAACCACACAGGAGTGGTTTCCAATGACATCTGAAAATTCAAAACTACTTGCCCAAATGATCCATGATATGGTGTGCTGACACCAGTTATTGAATTATTAAATAACACAGGTTATTTATGTCAGGTTAGAAACATCTTTAAGTTAGCACTTCTTTCTTTTTTTAGTTCCTGCACAGTACGTTTTTCACATTACAGCTCATAGCACATAGCTCTCTGCTCCTCTAATGGAGAAATTCATCTAGTCCTGCTTGGCTAGAAGGACAATGGCCAATTAAAGAGGGAATTCTTCGGGAAGGAGAAGAGATTTATGAAGAGAAAAGCTGGTCCAGGTATGTGGTCTGGGCATATCTAACTGGTCCTGCCTGTCCACCTAAATCAGGCAGGCAGAGAAGCCCAGCTCATAGCCAGCTTTTCAAGTCTCTAGGAAGACTCCAGTCTCCTTGTATGCTCAAGCTGACATTTCCTCTGCTGTGCATGTCCAAAAGTATGTAGAAATGAAATTGTAATGCATTAATTAACCAAGAATGGTTAAATCTATAGCTCCAAGGCTGTATGTGCTAAGTCAGCACAAGTCCACCACCTTCCATAGGCTGGTTAACTCACCTGAGCCAGAATTCCAGCCTGTAACATTACAGACTACCACGAATTCCTTGACCTTTTCAGTCGGTGTGATGTTAACATAAACTTAAAGGAATTGTCATTTCTCTTGCTGAAAACCTTTTTTCTCCTTGGATTGCAGGCTCCTGAATCATAAGGAAAAGGCAGATTTCTCAATTGCCTATAAGAAAATGACACCTGAGGCCAGCCTTATGTGTGCAGGAACATCTTCTATTATATCTACAGGGAAGTATTTTATTCTGAGGGATGATAAACTACAAGTTTAGCTTAATAAAACTAAAACATTGCTCTTACCTACACTCTTCTTAAAATAAAAAAGCTTGGAACAGGTTTCTCTTTTAAATAAATATTAGCAACATTTAGACCGTTTTCCACATCTATGGCATCATCATCCATCATTCTTAAGGAGCTCCCTAACACCAATAAATTTCTGCCTGGTGGACAGTAATTCTTTTGCCTCATTTTATAGAACTGGAGTACACCAGGGGTTAAACCATTTGCTAAGGAACATGTCAAAAAAAAAAACAAACTGAAAAATGCAACCAAATGCTGCTAAGCTCCAATAGCCCCTGTTTACCTGTTATCAGCATCTCCACAAAAACCCTAAACACACATACTCTTAATGACAGTATTAAATGAGTGGTGATCTTGCAGAGAGTGGGGACATAAATAAACCTCATTAGGGAAAGTTAGAGTGACAGTCAGGCGTGCATCAGCTGCTCTTACACCAGCCCAAAGCATGTTCTTGCCCCACAGTAAAGAAAACCCAAAGCATTTTGCTATTTCATTGAAGAATCAAGTCTCTCAAACTGCTTTCATTTACTGAGGAGCAACGGCATCACATCTTCCCCTATAGATGTGTGTTTCTTGAAATACGTTCAGCAATGGTAGCTGTTTGCCACTATAGCAACCCAAGTGCCACCTTTTAGATTGTTTCCTTTTGAAAAAAAAAATAAATTTAATTGCAACAGCACACTTGGTGTAATTTCATCACCTTTGTTTAAACTCATTTTTGAGCAACTGACCTTAGATACAGATCAACTCCAAAATAAGAGGCCTCTGGCATAGATGTTTGTACTGCGTTTTGAACAAAGGAGGGAACATATAAGCAAGCAATGGCAGAACAGAGTTCAATGGGATGTTCTTGCTTTGAAAATTTCATCCCTAATGTGCACTAATGCACTTTTATCTACAGTCATCTTTTTTAAAGGTTCCAATCTTAAAAAGCCTTCTTCTTACAAGCAGCTAGACAAGCTCATTGGAAAAGCCTGTGAATTTAAAGGTATCTTATGAGCAGAGGTTGGGAGACAGGGCGCTTATGTATTACGAAGTCGGTCTCTAAGCACAGCAGTATACATCTGATTTATCTCGACTCCTGAGTTAACAGCAGCCACATAACAGGGGCAGGAAAGTGTGGGGATCGACACCCACACCGCCGCACATCTCAAATCCAGAATTTCTCCCACAGGGTCCAACCCTGTACAGCTTTATTTGCATCTAGCGGTACTTTGCACCAAGGTAAAAAGGGCATGCTGTGAATGGAGGCACACCACCACCACCAGCACCACCACGTGAGCGCAGTTGTCAGAAACCAGGTCCACGGGGGAGTGCTGAGGACCCCGAGATCCACGCTCTCAGGGGTTAGGGCCAGTGAGCAATGCATTAAAGCCAGCCCTGCCAGCCCCGCAGACCAAATGTACTGCATCCTGCCTAAAAGCCTTAAATGGCTGCCTGAGTCCATTTAAAATAAAAGAAGTAAGCAAAATGACCACTTTATCCTTTGCAAGGGAAACCTAGTAATCTCTCCAGGTCAATTCGGAATGACAGAGAAAAATCTTACTTTACCCAAATGTGAGCAGCACCTCCAGACTTCCCTCCAGTTCTCTCCCCGTTACTTACAGCATACAAAAAGGGCAGTTTAACTGAAGAAGTTTATATTTGAGGCTTTTTTCAGCACTGTTTCCAGAAAATAGCAGATGTTGGTTAATGATCTTTAGATATTAGATCATAAACCACACTCATTTCGAACACTGCAACTGGAGTGATTATTTTTATATCATTAAGCAACATCCTCAGAGAAAGCTCCGTATATTTCCTTATGGTTTCATTTAAAAACAAAAATATCAGATAACTTTTTATTTTCTACTTTTAAATTAAGAGGATATCGGCAAGGTTCTTGCCTTCGCTTCATTCCCCGTTCTCAATAAAGCGATATATAAGCACAGTGACATTACAAAGTACAACGTTTCTTCAGCTTCACAACACACGGACACAAGGCAAATGACATTTGTCCTCACTGAGAGGCCGGATGAGCATTAAAACTGAATCTTATGAGTTTCCTTCTTCACAGAATTACACAGCACATTGGTCCCTACGAGAGGAATTTTAAACTCCGGAAACTCAATCAGATTGTTTGTTTGAAAGTGAGGACAAACAGGTTTGAGTTAGACGAGTGTGGGTATACCTGGGTTTACATATATCTATTAATATAGCAATTGTCTATATTTTCAAGTACATAGTAATGTGTATGTATATATATATATGCAACATATATAGAGATATGGAAAGAGAGCCTTACGTGCATTTACATGTACATTTACACACGTGTATATCTGTATATACACCTATCTATGCATTGATATCTGTAATTGCTTATGTCATATTACGTATTAATATATAAAGAATAATTCATCTTACAACATGAATTCAGATTCAGTTTTATCTAAATATCTACTGGAAAATATTAGCTAGGTCTCTAACTCACCAGGACTACACTTTTAAAAAATTAATTACATAAAATATGCTGAGAAATGCCCAGATAAGTGGCAGATAAATTATTTTAATTTGAAAACATGTAGTGTATGAAAGAAATTAATTCAATAAACATTGTGGCTCTCATCGTGCAAAAGCATATGTGAGTCCCAGTGAATTCAGTTGTAATAACTAAAATTATTCATGGGCAAAAGTGCTTGCAGATCAAGGCTATATATGCTATTTGGTTGTTACATTATGCTAATTTTGGATCTACTATTTCACCATAAAATCTGACAAGGCAGAATCATTTACGAGACATAAATATAGAGAATTGAATTATGGAGAGACCTCCACATACATAACAAGATCAATTATTAATTAACATTCAGAGGCAAAGATATGTTGCTGTAGAGAAATTATTTAAGGGCATCCATTGACAGCCCTGGCCACGGGGTAGGGTCCTTTCTGTTGGCTCTGTATGGGCAGCTGTGATGTAAACACAGCACCCCAGGACCAGCCCTGCCCTGGTACAACCTAGGCATTTGCAGCTACTGCAAAGGGGACCTCCTCTTCCCCTTGTCCCCCCGTCACTGTGACAGCAAGTTACAGTAGCTGGAACAAGGCAGACCCATGCATCACGTTGGCCTGTTTAGAGGAAGATATAATCTCATCCCCTGACTGCTGCTGTAATTCAGGTAGAGAATTACCTTTCCGCTGATCAGATCCTGTGCTGATGTAATTAGCAGACCTTTGCTGGCATTAATGGAGGTGGACAGATTTACATCTGGAAGGGTCCCATTTCCTACACTCAAATCAGGTGCAGACCGGCACATCGGACATGTAGGGTAGACTCTGCTCAGCTGACTTAGATAATCTAAACAATTGGGATTGATTTTGTGCATGCTATGTCGGCTTTCTCAGCACCATCTTTTCCCTTTTCCAGACTTCCAAGGAGTAACTCATCCCATGTACCACATCATGGGTTCATCTCACTGAACTGTGGACACCTCCCTCTGAGCTTGTCACTCCTAACTCCCTTTGCTGTGAACAGTGGCAAACACTTTTAGGGTGCAATGAATCTGCTTTATTTTGCACATCTATTTAAAGCTGATTCCTGTCCTAGAAATGCCTGCTTGTCTTTGTTGACTATGCAGGGTGACTAGCTCACATGTGAGTGACGAAAGTCATCTCACCTATCTGTATCTAGCTTCAGTAGCAACAGCGCTTACACTGCACAAAATAAAACACAAGTACCAAATGTTAACTAAAATCACCGATTTTGAACAGACCAGTATTAGCACAAATAGAAATACAGATCTTAATGCAAGGCAACACTGATATGTGCAGTATCACTGTATATAAGCACTGTTATGTGCTTTCTGGCCAGAGTTTTGGGAGNTAAATGTTAACTAAAATCACCAATTTTGAACAGACCAGTATTAGCATAAATAGAAATACAGATCTTAACGCAAGGCAACACTGATGTTATGTGCTTTCTGGCCAGAGTTTTGGGAGTATGGGATTGCACAGGAGCAAGGAACAGCAGTAAAACTTGCTTTATGTCCTGTCTTAAACAGTCTTTGCTGGCGGAAATTTTTCAAAGGACTACAAACAACCCAATTTCTGGTAATTTTCCCTCCACTGGCAAAGTCTTTCTGACCCCTAAGCAGTCTGAAATTAGCTCCAGCTGTGAAGCATACCTCTACTAATGTGTTTTTACTACTGTTATAACTCTGGAACACAACTCTATGGAACCACCAATCGTATCTGAATCTTGACAGTCCAGATGTTGACTAAACAATACTTGAAGCAGTGAGCACCCCAGTTTTATGAAAAAGAATTTCTTTTAAATTAGCATTAAGCAAATGACTTAGGTTTGCCATATCCCAATCTGAGACTTTGTGCCTGAATTACAGGAAGGGAAGTGAATATAGGGCAAAATAGATTAAATTGTTCTCTGCAATGCTGTGTCTACAACCTTAAGTGACCTGGTTTGGAGGTGATCAGGGCATCTCCACCTCCATGTGGCTTCATTTTGGTGAAGAAAAAGGTGTCCCTTAGAAGCCTTGTCCATATTTTTCATGCAGCTTATTCTCTCCTTACACCCTTTCATCATTTGTGGACACCATAGGAATAAGACACTTTCCAAGCTGAGTAATAAAAACTACGAAAGGAATCAGCTCCAGATGGGTTACAAAATTAATGCCTTCACCATCACCTTGCAGGCAGTAACATTAGAAAGCTTTCTCAGGAAAGAGGAGGTTAGGACAGATGAAGGAGAACACAGTGGGAAATACCAATGAAATGTAAGCATAAATGCCACTAATAAATCATGGGCCCAGCACATAACTCCACATAGTAATTCCCAAAAAGACAGTCCCAATCGATAATATATACATAACTCCTCTGAATCTGCTAATTTGTTTCTGAACAGTATGGAACCACTCCCTAATTTTAAAGTGCTGTCCAATGCCTCTTTGTACTGTGCAAAGTACACGATTTGGACATGTTGACTTCTCTAATTAGTCTATAAATAGTTGACTTTTACCCACTGCTTTGGTAAGTGTGATAATTGCTGGGGAAAGGCCAAAGCATTTATGGTCAATCAGATGATGAGAAAAGGAATATGGCCCTTTCAGTGAGTAAAATGTAAGGCATTCTGTGGCAAGGCAGAAGCTATTAGCAGGATCAATATTTCTCCTAGTACCTTAATAAATCATTATATCAAAGAACAGTTGCAGGATGAAGAAAACCTCATTCTACCAACAACGATGCTTCCAAATCGGCAAATAAAACATCATTTAAATTACAAAGACCTAATTGGTTTACAAAGGCAAACAGCAAGCATAGAATACAGCCCTCTGATGCTAGGCATGTAAGCATTTTGAATCATTAGTGAAGGAAGGAAAGCAGAAAGACAAAGACACAGTTATGCTAAGAGCTCCACGTGTGTAATTTGCAAATCGGTAAATATGCATGAACCCACCATGCCATAGCTGACTGATGACACTGTGTCTGGTGTAGATATCATGGGTGGCAGAAAGGAACACCTGGAAAACAGCATGGTCTTTGGCATCTTTACTATTGCACAGAAAAGAATCCCCTTGCTATTATTTTCAATGTGGAATTTCCCTCCTCTTCTCCTTGGGAAACTAAGAGAAAGCTAAGATTTGTAAACATTAGAGTAAGGGAAGGGAATAAATACTCTACTGGCTACTTTCAAGCAAGGAACTACTTCTCTCAGCAGACACTGCACATCACTGCTTACCTGATACAGCTACCAACACACATACCCTTGTAGCTCTCTTGGCCACAAGATGAAGAAGGAAACTCCAAACAGAGCTAATTAGAGATCCGTCCAAGTAAAGATTGAGAGACCACGATCATGTACACATCCCGCACAGTAGGTAACCCTCCTAGTATACATATATGGTTGTGAGAAGAAGATAAGCCATGCCAAGCTACTTCATATGATGCTGCAAACCTACACATTGCTGCGGAGCACACTAGTGCACAGCGTGTGAGCAGCCACCACTACCTTTTTCAGAAATACCGACTTAGAGCACATTGGATTTATAGTGTCCCCTTTTAATCTAACAGAGAAATGATGAAACCTGGTAGGGAAAGGGTCACTAGGATAATAAACACATGAGTTCCCATCACAGGAAAAATGTAATATACTGTTGTAACCAGTATTTGGGTTTATTCTATTGTGTGAATAGTCTGAATTTAGCTCTTTACCAAAGAGTTATAGAAAAGCAAATGCTTCTCAGTCATTTAGTCACTACTTTTGTTCACTGTCACAGCCTTGGAAGCTTGTTCCTAATTTATTCAGAGGCAAGAATGCTTGACTTTTTGAAGGAAAGTCAATTGTGGAAGGAATTTCATTGCGGAAATCAAAGTGGGTACTCTTTGGTTCTCTAGTTCGTATTTCATACGCTTCCAATTCCATATAGCCAACACTTTGGAAGATCAAGTGTCATACGGCTAGAAAGCTGACATCTCAAGAAAGTAAACAATGCCTGAAGAGGAGGGAAGTAGGAGCATCCTGTTGCTATGTGATAGCTCTTCTCCCCACTCTGAGCCAGCAGAAGATCTTACCTGTCAAAATTCTCTGGAAAGGCAGACTTTTGGCCAGATGGCAATTGACCTTATGGAGTGCTGTCCGTATGTGTTTCCAGCATACATCTGGATCTTTGAGGCAAAAGCATACATAAAAATGAACAATGCCCAAATGTTTCATGCTCCGAACTCTCTCTATAGATTTATTTATTTTCACAAACTGTAATTTATTCCAAAAAGTAAAGCAGATCAGTCTCTCCATAAGTCACGCCTCGAATCAGTTTGTTGGCTGATCCTTCTGTTGGAGAAAACATATCAATCCTGCTTTACAGAGCATAATATGCCAACTTCAGTAGTAAAGGAACTGCTGTAGTTTATATACTTAACTGCCTATAGGCCTCCCAAGGGTTCTCCCTCTCTTCCTGGGGAGATTAAATATTCTTCCCCTCATCTCATGCCCGCTAAAACATATCAGCGTAATATCTTTGCTAGCATCCAAGAACTATTTTAAACAGCAATTGGAAATACTCTTTTGCCTGCATCCCAAAATATCACTATTTGTTTGGCATGTATCAGCTTTGTTGACTGTAAACCACTTGGGGAAGGGACTATTTCTTTACATCCTTAGTGGTCTAAAGCCATTATCAGCTGTATTTGACAAATTGAAAGAGGGAAGATTTAGGTTAGATACTAAAAAGATCACAGTAAATTCTTTCCTGTGAGGGTGGTGGGGCACTGGAACAGGTTGCCCAAAGAAGTTGTAGAAGTCCCATCCCTGGAAGTGTTCAAGGCCAGTCTTGATGGGGCTTTCAGCAACCTGGTCTAGTGGGAGGTGTCCCTGCCCATGGCAGGGAGGTTGGAACTCGATGATCTTTATGGTCTCTTCCAACTCTAACCATTCTATGATTCTATAAGCAGCAGAGGGGATCACTGTGAGCATGATCCAAACTTTGCTGATCATGTCCCACGGGCTCACAGGGGGAAGGCTAACGGAGTACATGAGCCCTTTCAATTATATTATCATAAGCATCTTTTTTTTTTTT